>CAUYQG010140107.1:0-11146 GCA_963574415.1 Tarsius wallacei
GGGTGGGGGGAGGGGAGGTGGGGCTCGCAGGCTGTTGCCTAGGTAACGGGAACTCGGGCGCCCCTCTGCTTCATCCGGGTCACGGCCCGTCCGCGAGTACCCACAGTGTTCCACAGTTTGGTCCTTGGCTCCCGGCCTGCCCCCTGGTCTTCTACTCCGGCCCCTGATGTCTCTTTCCTCTTTCTTGATCTCTTCACTCCGAGGCTCACAGACCACTGTTTTAGACTCTCCCTCCAGTTCCCATCGGACGCTTCCAGACTGAGTTTTCCTAGGAATGAGGGAAAATGGAGGAACAGGCACGTGTCAGAGGACCCTCATCCTAATAAAGAGCACTTGCTCCGCTAGAGCAGCAAACTTCATGCCATGTGGGCATCCCTGGGCACTATAGCAAGCTAGTTTCGGCCACTCCCTTAGCATCCTTTCCTCCAGCTGTGGAATAAGGTCTCCACGGTCTCGCATTGCCCCTGCCAGGGGTTCTTGCCTTCCCGAATCATGGCTTCCAGAAAACAGTAGCATTCGGTAGTGCTGTGAGACCCCCAACAATAAGATGATAGGGGAGAGGGGGGCACCTGGGGGAGAGGACCATTACAGACGGGTAAGAGGCAGGGAGGCCTCCAGGACTCTTTCTCAGTGCTCCTGGTTTCCAGAGCTGGTGATGCCTCCAGGGTGATTGGCAGCTCTTTGTTTCGGCCCCCCCTCACCCGCCTGCTGGCCCCCCCTCCAGCTCCCCCCTCCGTCCCTCCGCCCCCCGCTCCTGCTCTCTCCGCCTAGCCTTTTCCCCTCCCAGCTGCCTGCCTGCCAGGGGTAGTGAGCCGGCTGAGCAGCATGGAGACGCAGGAACTTCGGGGGGCCCTGGCTCTTCTCTTCCTTTGCTCTTTCGCATCTGCCAGTCAGGACCTACAGGGTAAGCCTGTCTCCATCCTTTTAGACCCCTCTCTGCCTCCTCCCCACTTGCCCCCAGCCCAGGTAGTAGGGAACATGTGGGCAGGGGGTGAGGGAAAAGTCCTGAAATTGGGCCAGTGGAAAGAGTTACCCTGTCTGGAGTTGGTGAAATGATGGCCTGGTGGGGAGGAGTGGGCACCAGAGAATGGTGGGTGAGTGGGATCCAGCCAGGGTCAGGCATGAGGCCAGAGCAGAGGACTTAGGAACTGGATGCTAGGGCTGTCCGGCGGGGTTGTTATCTGAGCATCTGTAGGCACCCCAGGGTCTGAGAGAGCAGCCTGAAGGTGGGTGTACTGCGTGGGTCCCTGGGCTTCATCCTGCCAGGCTCCTGCCTGCCCCAGGACAGGGCGGGGGTGGGGACCAAGAGGTCTGTGCTCTCCCGGAGGTCTGGTGGTGGGATGAGCCCATGGGTGTGGGAGTGGTAGCTGGAGCAGATGACACAGGCACAGATTCTTTACAGGCTTGAGGGGAAACCACAGACTGGCCAGGACACAGGAAGCACCAGAGCTGGGTCCTACATTCTCGTGGGAGAGAGCCCAGACGGTGGGAGGGTCAGAGCCCTCAGTGAACAGCTGTCCTTATCCAGAGGTGGTGTGCTGAGCCCCCAGGATGGGAGGAGGGGCACTGGAGTGTGGCATGAGCCAAATCCAGCAGTGGAAAGAGAAGCTGCCTCTGGTTTCTGTGCTGTGGGCACCAGGTGCCACTCCTGCCTGGGATCAGCACAGCATCTCCCTTGCGCCATCTGGTGGGGGCGTCTCAAGTTTGCGGGGTGCTGTTTCTGTATTTCCAAGTGAGCCTCAAGCCTGCAGGTTGTAGTATGCAGTGGTGAGGGAAAGGAAAGCACAATGCCTGTCCTCTGATAGCAACAAGGGTTGAGTTTTGCTGCCTGGTGGTGGGGGTGGGGAGTGATGAGGGCTCGGGGGAGAGGGCAGGCCTTAGCATTTGATCCCTTTCTCTGACCTTGATAACCCCTGCCTGGCCAGTAATTGACCTGCTGACCGTGGGGGAGTCCCGGCAGATGGTAGCTGTGGCAGAGAAGATCCGAACAGCCCTGCTTACTGCTGGGGACATCTACCTCTTGTCCACTTTCCGCCTGCCCCCCAAGCAGGGTGGTATCCTCTTCGGCCTCTACTCTCGCCAAGACAACACACGATGGCTGGAGGCCTCCATTGTGGGCAAGATCAACAAAGGTGAATACTGGGCATCTTCTCTCCTGCAGCGGCGACCCCCTGGAGCACTCTCCTTCTTCCCAGCTCCCAAGTGCCACCTAACTCTCCTAATTCACTGGGGCCTATGGGCCCATCAGGCTGTACCCAGGCATGGGGACACTTGGTATGGGGTGCTTAAGAGGTGCCTCACAAGGCCAGGTACCTAAATAATAGGGTGAAGCCTGGTATTTAGAGGGATGGGAGGTCGTATACCTGGAGGGAGGGTAAGGCATGTCTCTGGGCTCCAGCAGTTATTACATAGAGAGGGCCTTCAGATTCCTGGGACAATTCAGCGGGTACAAAACCAGCTGCTACCCTAGGAGAGGGTAGAATGATTTGATACCACTAAAGAAAAATTTATTGTGTACCTATTATTACAATGTGTTGAGAGATACATAGCAGAAGTATGGGTAGGAGCCCACAGAGATGTGGTATCCAGAACAGCTGACCCAAGACTCCCTGGGAGGCAGGTTGAGCAACCGTGACCATATTGACCTCCCCTCCTGGGCAGTACTGGTGCGGTACCAGCGAGAGGATGGCAAAGTCCACGCCGTGAACCTGCAGCAAGCAGGCCTGGCTGATGGGCGCACGCACACAGCTCTCCTGCGACTCCGTGGTCCCTCCCGACCAAGCCCTGCCCTACAACTCTATGTGGACTGCAAACTAGGTGACCAGCATGGAGGCCTTCCAGCACTGGCCCCCATTCCCCCAGCGGAGGTCGATGGGCTGGAGATTAGGACTGGACAGAAGGCCTACTTGAGGATGCAGGTGAGCAGGGAGGACTCTGAGCTTCTATGGAAACGGGGTTTGCACCCACTGGGGGAGGACTTGGTAGGTCTTCCCACCTTACTCTGCTGCTATCCCCCCAGGGCTTTGTGGAATCTATGAAAATTATTCTGGGTGGGTCCATGGCCCGGGTAGGAGCCCTGAGTGAGTGTCCATTCCAAGGGGACGAGTCCATCCACAGTGCAGGTAACATGGAGACTTCTGTTTGCTGATATTAGACCACGGGTCCTGTGGTCTTTGGGGGCTCCTTATCCTCTTGACCTTCCTTTCCTTAACACCCATTCCTTTGGTTCACCTACTCCTGGTTACCCCAGATGTTTCACCTCTGATTCCATGATCTCCAATACAGCTATCCCAGGAGGTGGGTCAGGAAAGTCTTCCTTGTTGAGGCCATCCTGCCTAGCAGGGTGACTAGAAAAAATAAAATGATCCAAGAGAGGAATATTACTCTGAGGACCTTTGGGGAGAAGGGAGAGGAATAAATTCATTGCTTGGTCTTGGCTGAATGAGATACTGGTCTCGAGTCTTTTTTAGTTTGCATTGGCAGCTATCACTGACCAGCAGTTTCTCTGAGCATTGGTTATCTGCCTGGTCTCCCTGACAGGGGTGTTCAGAGGCTCTTACTAAATGGAACACCTACTTCCCTCAGATGTTTCAAAGAAAGCCCTTGAAGTGGAAGCTTGGGAGGGAGTGGAATGTATTGGGGCCCTGGCTTTGCTTTGGATCACCTGTCACTCGGATCCCTTCTGCCATTATCAGGCCTGGGAACCAGGATTTGGATTTTGACTTCTTATGGTGCAACTCCCTCAGAGGGTCCCTTCCCGTGGAAAGAGCTTGTGCTGCCTGCCTGTCAGCTCTGTCCTCCCACCATCCAGCACCCTGTCTTGACTCTGTCCCTGTCCTGCCTTCCTCCTCCTCACCCACCAGGCCTGTCTTCACATCTCCACTTCACGCCCCCTAACTTTGTTTTCTTCTCTCTAGTGACCAATGCACTGCACTCCATTCTAGGTGAGTAGGCCACGATGAAGTGGAAGGGGTAAGGGTGGGGAGGAGGCCCCAGGCTTTGGCAGTTGCGTGAAACTAAGTCCTCTTCAGTCTGGAACAGGGTGGATTCAAGGGTAGGGGCATGGGTAGTGATGGCAGCAGCTGGCTTATTGTCCAAGGAGGGGCCAGGGCTGGCATACCAGTTCTGAGCCTCTCACACTGTGGACCCTGGCAGGGGAGCAGACCAAGGCGCTGGTCACCCAACTCACCCTCTTCAACCAGATCCTGGTGGAGCTGCGGGATGATATCCGAGACCAGGTTTGGGTGGACCAGCACAGGGTGGTACTGACTTGGGGCAGGGTGGCAAGTGCTCAGAGTTGACTTATCCATACCTTTCCGCAGGTGAAGGAGATGTCCCTGATCCGAAACACCATCATGGAGTGTCAGGTGTGCGGTGAGTGGGAGAGCAGGGGAGGGCTCCAGATGCCGGTGCTGTGTTCCCCACCCCATGACTTGGGCTTCCCCTTCCAGTGGTTTGAATGGTGACCTCTGGGTGGCTCTGGCTGTGCCCACCCCCAGGCTTCCATGAGCAGCGTTCTCACTGCAGCCCCAACCCCTGCTTCCGAGGTGTGGACTGCATGGAAGTGTACGAGCACCCAGGCTACCGCTGTGGGCCCTGCCCTCCAGGCCTACAAGGCAACGGCACCCACTGCAGTGACATCAATGAGGTGGGGGAGGTCAGATCCCAGAAGGGTGCAGAAAGCGGGGGTGAGGGTATCAGTAGGGGCCCAAGTGGGGGATGAATGTTGGTCGGGGGAGAGGAATCGCGCTTAGGAGAGGTCAGAGACCAGGAGTGTGAAATGGGAAGGAGACAGGAGGCCACACAGAGGAGGAGCTGGGGGAGCAGCAGAAGCTTGGGATGGCTAGCCAGGGGCATGAGGAGGGAGCCAGGGTGGGGAGAGCTGCAAAAAGGGGAGACCAGGAGTAATGGTTCTAGGGTTGTAGGCAGGGCCTGAGTTTCCCAGAGGGAGGCTTGACTTCTGCTTTGTCATCCGGTCCCCAGTGTGCTCATGCTGACCCCTGCTTCCCGGGCTCCAGCTGCATCAACACCATGCCTGGCTTCCACTGCGAGGCCTGTCCTCAAGGGTTCAAGGGCACACGGGTGTCTGGTGTGGGCATTGACTATGCCCGGGCCAGCAAACAGGTTAGGTTGGGTAATGTGTGTGGACAAGGGTCTTGGCCTTGCAGTGGCTATGGGCTTCTGGGTTGGACATGGGGCCCTTGTGATAAATGGGGTGAGGCTGGCTTTGGGTCTGGGCTTAATGTCAATGTTCACAGATAAGACCACACCTGTGCCCACTCCCATATCTAAGGAGACCCACCATAGGTCTGGTTCCACCCCATGTCTGCCCCTTCAGGTCTGCAACGACATTGATGAATGCAACGATGGCAACAATGGTGGCTGTGACCCCAACTCCATCTGCACCAACACCGTGGTGAGCTGAGAACCCTGGGTGTATACAGAGGTGGGATGGTCTAACCTCCCCCTCAGACTCTGGGCTGCCCTCCCTCCTTCCCTAGGGCACTGCACAGACTAGGTGCTCTCACAGACCTGGTTTGGAATGGCATCTGCCTCTTAGTAGCTGTGACTTTATAGCAAGCTATTTAATCTTTCTGGGCCTTGGCCTCCTCATATGAAAAGTGGGGCTGTTATCTGCCTTGAAAGGTTGTTATGAGAACCTGAAGGAGATGCTGATACATCTGGCATAGCTGTGAGTGTCCACCCTGCACCCTGCAAATGGGGCAGTGCTGGTTCTGGGCACCTGGTGGGCTCACCCTCCTTAAGTCACTGCTTCCTCACTCTTAGGGCTCTTTCAAGTGTGGTCCCTGCCGCCTGGGTTTCCTAGGCAACCAGAGCCAGGGCTGCCTCCCAGCCCGGACCTGCCACAGCCCAGCCCACAGCCCCTGCCACATCCACGCTCACTGTCTCTTTGAACGCAATGGGGCAGTGTCCTGCCAGGTGAGCTAGGCCTCAGGCTTAGAAGGAAAAGGGATAACACAGGGAATGGGGTAGGGCTACGTTTACGGCCTGCGTTGGGGTCCTTGGGAGGTGGCCTGCGCCAGGGAACTCATTGGTGGGAAGAAAAGAGCCTGGAGCAGAGAGAATAAGGGTGTGGGAGCCAGCTCAACTGCCAACTCCCCTCTGTGTTGCCCAGTGTAATGTGGGCTGGGCAGGGAACGGGAACGTGTGTGGACCTGACACGGACATCGATGGCTACCCAGACCAGGCACTGCCCTGCATGGACAACAACAAACATTGCAAGCAGGTGCAGGGACATGGGTGAGTGAGCATGGTGGGGAGCCCAGGCTGGGTCAGGCCAGACTCATGCATCCTCTTGCCTTGGACTTTAGGACAACTGCCTTTTGACACCCAATTCTGGGCAGGAAGATGCTGACAATGATGGTGTGGGAGACCAGTGTGACGACGATGCTGATGGGGATGGGATCAAGAATGTTGAGGTGACTCCCAGACTGCCCTACCTCTTGCAGCGCCCCCTGCCCTCCTCCTCTTCACTCAGTGTCTCTCTTGTCCTGTCTCTCCTTGGCACCTGGCAGCTTTCTAGGAAGGGCCCCATACTCCAGATTAGGGAGATGTAACTCTCATGCTCAAGACAAGGTGAACATGGGGGGGTGCAACTGTGCCAAGCAGGTGGACTGTCACAGGGGTGGTGATCCTAGGCAAGGTTACAGGACAAGGTGGGTGTGAGATGACCAGTGGCTCAGGGGAGACCTGACCCTTCCCCTCCCACTCTTTTGCTCAGGACAACTGCCGGTTGTTCCCCAATAAGGACCAGCAGAACTCAGATACAGATTCATTTGGTGATGCCTGTGACAACTGCCCCAACGTTCCCAACAATGACCAGAAGGACACAGATGGCAATGGAGAAGGAGATGCCTGTGACAACGACGTGGATGGGGATGGTGCAAGCCTGGGGCTGAGGGGGTGGCTGGGGAACCTGTAAGGTTTGGACGCAGGTGGGAGTGAAGCAGGCTGGGAAGGCTGTGAGAACTGGGGCAGTGTGCTGTGGGAGTTGCCTGGGTAAAAAGAGATTACCTGCAGCAGATGTCGTGGGAGTATAAGGAGGGTGCAGGGGGTAGGCAGGGCGTGGGCTGGAGGGTGAGACAAGGAGCAGGCCAGGTACTCAGCCAGTTGTCATCTGGGTGGGGAGACAAAGTGCAGGGCTTTCACCAACCTACAAGAGAGTATGACATGTTCTAGTGACAAGTCTGTGCTACCCACATGTCTTCTAGGCATCCCCAATGGATTGGACAATTGCCCTAAAGTCCCCAACCCACTACAGACAGACAGGGATGAGGATGGGGTAGGAGATGCTTGCGACAGCTGCCCTGAAATGAGTAATCCTACCCAGGTACAGGGGACTGGCGAGGGCAGGGAGGGTGAGGGGACTGGTGATGCAGCCCCAGCCCTTTAGATGGAAGTGGTCAGTCACACTCTTCAGAGTTATCAAGAGGAGATGGTGAGGACAGGTTCCTCTCTCTCAGACAGATGCAGACAGCGACCTGGTGGGGGATGTCTGTGACACCAATGAAGACAGGTAGGGTCTTGGCCAAGAGATCCAAGGTCTTATAGGGGATATTTTAATTTCCTGTAGCATACTCTCAATTTCATCTATGATTTAGCCTCAATTCTCCACCACTGTTGAGTAGGAAGTAATTCTCATAGTCTATCCTCCATTCCTATTGCTGGAGCTTCATCTCATCTGGCTGACTGCCAAGGGTCTGGATGGATGGAGTGTAAACTCCAAAGACTCCTAAGCAGAGGAGAAGGGAAGGGTGGGGAGTACCTTCAGAGCCTTTATTGGGTGCCTGTTCTTCTGAGCAGTGATGGAGATGGACATCAGGACACCAAGGACAACTGCCCTCAGCTGCCGAATAGCTCCCAGCTGGACTCAGACAATGACGGACTTGGAGATGAGTGTGATGGGGATGATGACAATGATGGTGTCCCAGATTATGTGCCTCCTGGTCCTGATAACTGTCGCCTGGTACCCAATCCCAATCAGAAGGACTCAGATGGTAAGGCTGGGGCCCCAGAGAGGGTTGAACTGGTGTGGGCTTTGCTCGGGGAAGGAGCAGGCCCCACTAGGGAGTGAGGAAGGGCAGGGTGGGGAAAGAGGTCAGGAACACAGGGCCCAAGAGGTGGTAGCGTTGGCTAGCAGTGGCCAGGGCTTTCCTGTACACCTGGCCTCACTCTGCACAGGCAATGGCGTTGGTGATGTGTGTGAGGATGACTTTGACAATGATGCTGTAGTCGATCCCCTGGATGTGTGTCCAGAAAGTGCAGAGGTAACCCTCACGGATTTTCGGGCCTATCAGACTGTCGTCCTGGATCCTGAGGGTGATGCTCAGATTGACCCAAACTGGGTCGTACTCAACCAGGTACGCAGGGCAGTGGGCTGGACAGGTGCTATCAGACCAGACACCAGGTGGGGCTCAGAAGGGGTAGCACACCTGGATCACAGCTTTTTTCTTCACTGTGCAACCCCAGGGCATGGAAATCGTTCAGACCATGAACAGTGATCCTGGCCTGGCAGTTGGTATGTAAGGGACACCCAGTTCAGTAATTTTCAAATGAAGGAATCCTATGGGGGCAGAGGGTGGGGAAGGAAACAGACAGGGAGGATGGGCAAGAGGGTGACAGAGAAGGCAGTGGGGCAAGCTGGCCACATAGAGCAGGCATCCCTTCCCATCCCCACTCACAGTGGGTCACCAGCAACTTTGTTGCCCCTGACCTTCATCCCCACCCCCACCCCAGGATACACAGCCTTCAATGGTGTGGACTTTGAAGGCACCTTCCATGTGAACACAGTGACTGATGATGACTACGCAGGCTTTCTCTTCAGTTATCAGGACAGCGGCCGCTTCTATGTGGTCATGTGGAAGCAGACGGAGCAGACCTACTGGCAGGCTACACCTTTCCGGGCTGTTGCCCAGCCCGGGCTACAGCTCAAGGTCCCCCAGCTGCCCAGATCCCCAACCAAGGGCCCTTTCCCAATGCTCTCCTCCACCCCACAAGCCCCAGGCCTCCCCCACTGCCTGACTGGGAACCCTCTTACCAGACACTTGGCTTGGAGATCGGCTCTCTGGGGGGCCAGAGCATTTTCCTGACTCCCTTTCCCACCTGCACTTACCAGCCTGTTGTCTCCCCTCACTCCAGTCCTGTGGTTGACCCCCTGTCTTTGCCAATGCCCCCAGGCAGTGACATCAGTGTCTGGCCCAGGTGAACACCTCCGGAATGCCCTGTGGCATACTGGCCACACCCCTGATCAGGTACGCCTGCTGTGGACTGACCCACGAAATGTGGGCTGGCGTGACAAGACCTCCTATCGCTGGCAGCTTCTGCACCGGCCCCAAGTTGGCTACATTCGGTGAGGAGAGGGGCTGAGTCCACCTGGGGAACTCAGGTCCCAGGCCCAGCTTTTCCTTCCCCTTTAGCTGGGACTCACCAGTGACCCCCCTCTCTACTCAATTCCTTGGTGCCACGGGTGGGGACTGTGGCCACTTCTCTCCATCTCCCCTCTCACCACAGACACAAGCACTTCTAGGTGATGTTGGTGAAGTCACTCCTCCTCTGTGCCCCATTTTCCCCTCTGTAAAACTAGGGTATTGGCTAGATGCCTTGTGCAGCCTCCAAGCCCCAGGCCAATCTGGAGGGACACACAAAATCTGGCTCTTTAACTAGTGTGACCCAGAACCTGCCTCATCAAAGTGTCTGTGCTGGAAGGGATCATCATTTTTGAAGAGCAAATCAAGGCCCAGACTTCACAGGCCTCTCTGTTCAGCACTTTGTCCACAACTTTGCATTTCCCTCCAACAAGTACCCTAGTTGGTGGGGATGGCTAGGAAGGGAGGAAAATGGGTCTGCTCAGAAGCTGATTGTCCATGGCCAGGAGCCCAGAGTCCAGGAACCTGGGTTGGTTTCCCTTTAAGGTGCCCAGGGCTGTGGGGTGCCAGGACAGGGGATAAAAGGGGGTGGACTAGAGCCTGGGAAGCGGGTGACTTCACCCCCCAGCCCATTGTACTCATTGTCATGGCAACCCAATCCTCGCTTGGAATGCGGCTGGTGCTTTGAGATGCAAAAGGGGCTGGACAAAGAGCTAGGGGCCCCAGGCCTGAGAAAAGCACCCCCTTCCCTCTCCTTTCCATCCTCCCCTTCCCTCCCTCCCGTCTCTCTCAGGCCTGGTGAACTCAAGGAGGTCTGGAGAAGAGCAGGACTCTGGGCATGGTGGCACTATGCCCACTGGCACCCTAGCACAAATGGAAACGCCTATCCTGGACAGGGTGAAGCTCTATGAGGGACCCCAGCTAGTAGCGGATTCTGGGGTGATCATTGACACATCCATGCGAGGGGGGCGTCTTGGTGTATTCTGCTTCTCCCAAGAAAACATCATTTGGTCCAATCTCCAGTATCGATGCAATGGTGAGGCTGCAAACCGCCATCAACCTGACCTCTCTTGCCCTTGTGGAAAAGCCACATCCTCTGACCTTACTTATTTCCCCTTCTTCAGACACAGTGCCCGAGGACTTTGAGCCATTCCGGAGGCAGCTGCTTCAGGGAAGGGTGTGAGGAGGTGGCCATCAGATTCAGAATCCTGATTTTACACCCTTTGGCCTTGGGGTCCATCCTGGAGACCCTGGGGTCTATGCTACAGCCCCTCAGACTCTTCTCTGGCACCCATCAGGAGTTCGGCCCCAGAGGGGAGGTCACCCCACTGTTCAGGGGATGGGAAGTTTTCAAGGGGTATTACTCAGGCACTAACCCGAGGAAAGATAATAGCACACTGCCATAAAGTTCCAGTTGTTTTCTAAGCCAGTGCAATTTGCTTATTTTAGGGATTTTTCTGGGATAGGGTGGGGAACAGGAAGGAACCTGAGAGAGTAAGGGGGAAAGGCTAGAAGGATGGAAGTTAGAGACACAGGGGAAGTTTAGCTGATTTGGGGGCGCAGGTGGAAAAGGTGCCGGATGGGGTTAAGTGAAGGATAGGGTGCTGGTCGGAGGATGGCCAAAGTCCTCCCAGCCCCACTTTACTCACGGTGGCAGCGGCGACACTCGTCTGTCTGAGATCAGCCAGGATCGAGAGCCAGGAGGGCGGGGGCTGCCCCGCTCGGGGTGAGGGGGGGCCGGGGGGCCGGGGGGGCCGGAG
>CAUYQG010140108.1:0-13609 GCA_963574415.1 Tarsius wallacei
AGTAGCTGGAACTACAGGCGCGCGCTACCACGCCTGGCTAATTTTTTGATTTATTGTAGAGATGAGGTCTCGCCTGCCCAGGCGGGTCTCGAACCCACGGGCTCAGGCAATCCACTCACCTCAGCCTCCCAAGGCGCGGGATTACAGGCTGAGCTACCGAGCCCGGCTGAGAAATTTTTGACCAAAAAAGCATGACCTTCATGTCCCACCCTCCCTATCACCTGCTCTCTTCTTGAGTGACTTTTTTTTTGTTGTTTCCCCAGATGAAAAAATCCTCAAAGGGAAACATTTGCCAATGTGGAAGAGGTGAGACGAAAAAAGAACAGAATCTCTAAAAGGCATCAAAACTGACAAGTTCAGAAACTGTTTTGAGCAGCGGAAAAAGCATCTCCATAGGTGTTTTGCATTAAATGGAGAGTACCTTGAAGGTGACTGAAGTTTAAACATGAAAGAATAAATATACATTTTGTAATAAATAAATTTTGGGAGTTATGGGTCCTCCCTCGTGTGTGTGTGTATGTGTTTGTATTATGCGTGTGTGTATACACACACTCACACAGGTGGAAATATTTGCAAATAAAGCAAAAGGGTGTCTTGGTTTTGCTTTAATAATCTGAAGAGTAGAGGTGCTCCTGAAACAAGATGTGAGTTGATGCTGCTGAAATGGGTAAGGAAAACATCAGGATCATGATACTGTTCTGTTTTTATGCATATTAAAAATTTCTAACATTAATATTGAAAAAACTTAAGAAATCACAAAAAAAATAAGAGAGAAAACAAAGGTTATACATGCTAGTTGTAGAAATCTGTAAAGCACAAAACAGGATTAACTTTACTTTACAAAACTACCCATAATGCTGCCCCATTAGGATTCCCTGTTAGAAGAACCAAGCGCTTTGGAAACTGGCTGCCTGCCTTTAGGGACTGTGTTCTGATATGAGTGGAAAACTGTCCTCATCAAGTAGACCTGAGAGATTCTACAAAGTTTGAAGAAGTTGCTCTTTGAAAACACTTTTTGTTAAGTCTCTGCATATTCCCATATCTCCTGGTCAAAACAGAGCAGAAATGCTACTCAAAAAATACACTTTCCTTGTATATAACTGAACTTCTATGAGTAACTGCAGAAGACCAAATCTGGGTCCAGGTTTGTAAACCAAATGTTTCAGTGTGGCATGAGCTCCCACGTGAACTTGGGTTGGCTGTTGCCGAAGTAGAAACTTGCTAGCTCCTCCCCTTACCCTTCTACCAGGTATAAGAACGCCCTAACTAGGTGTCTCTTTTTGTGACTTGGAATTTACTATCTTTGAAAGAATAAACCAGACAAATAGCAAATTGAGAGACATATGCAGAACCTTACCGTAATCACTGCCAGTTTGGATTGTTGTCCCAAGCAGGCTGGGATAGTCAGTTGCAGGCATAAGCAAGCTCTGGGCACTTCCACACTGATAGAGTCAGATCTTCCTCAGTTAAATCCCACTATGAAGAACTCACAAATGCAGCCTGATGTCTTTCCTGTGGCGAGCATCTTTCCGCATCAGACAGATGTGGCACTTGTCACTGGAATTGTTAAGACAATTTTCCCATTCTAACAAGATTTTACTCTTGAGAAAAATAATTTTGCTTAGTATGGTTTTAGATTTTTTTCTATGTCAGTAATCAGTTTTCATTGAAAGGGTGTATTTTTTCCCCAACATTCAGAAGTGATTTATACTAGGCATTTAAAGACAAACATGGACATTTTTATTATTATTATTTTTTATTTCTTTAAGCAAGCAAGAGAAATCCAACAACAACTTGGAGTAGATTTACAGTTAGTTCTTCCATCCGTTCTCTTGCCCTGGAGTCTGATGGGACTTGAGTGTCCTTGGAGGAATGGCAGAGGGAAATGCTAGGGGCCAATTGCTGATTTTATCATTCAAACACAAAATTTGTTACACCACTTTATCGGTCACAGGGAAAGCAATTATATTGTGGTTCAATTTTCCACTCAATGGCTGTACTGGGGATCAAAGTCAGTTTTTATGATGGGAAAAAATGTTTTGCTATTTTATTTGTTACTTAAAATAAAGAAGTACCGTTAGTATAACACTTTCAGAGGTTTTCCTGCCCCCGCCCATACTCCTTCATGAGATACAGTGGATTACTTTGGCTTTCTCCCTCCCTTTGATTAAATAATCAGCTTTCTTCCTGCCCTCTAAAGCGTATTTCACTGTAGAAATGAAATTGGCACGCTTTAAGGCAACACAGCATTAGGACCCTAATCACAGCAACGAAGGGCAAAACCTGCTCTACGCTATTTATTTTTTCTAGACTGGTACTTTTTCAAAAGAAGCAGGCATTTCTCTCTCTCTGTCTCTGCATGTGTGTTTGCTTGTTGTGGGGTGTGTACTCTCATCCATCTTCTGTGTGCAATAATTAGCACATCTTTTAGTTGCATTTGTAATTCGTTTTTTGCTATAAAAATATTAACTAAGTGAGATGGGGTGTGGAAGAAGATTTGTATGGGATTCTAAGTAAAAAATAGTATATTTTAATTTTTAAAATAAAGTAGAATATTTTCTCTTCAATTATAATCACTTTCCTCTCTTATTGTCTATCTTCTTTTCATTAAGAAAATCAAAGAAAAATTTAAAATATCAAAACCAAGAAAACATTATGATGATTTTTATGGAGATCTAACTGCAAAATAGTCAATTACCAGTCCTTGTTATTTAAAATTTACTATTTTTATACCCAGTGATAAGGATTTTTTTAAAAATAGTGCTATGGGGTTACAGTCTGTCATAGGACTGAATACCCAAGTGAAAACTAATACATTTTATTGCACACTTATTCATAATTGTTGAGAAAAAGGAGACAAGTGACAGATATTTCTCTTTCAAAATATATCAGGTTTAACCTCACTCACATTTCTAGTTGGTTTCAGCTTTTACAATTTGATTACGATCATCTCCATTTTTTCTGGTCTCCTGCTAATTGCCTTCAGGCTCAAAGAGTCTTGCAACACAGCCCCTGAATCCAGGAGCAGAGAATTCTGGAATCTGCCATAGGTGACTAATTATGGAGTAGCTGGGTGATGGTCTAGCTACCACGGGACCCTTTTGTCTTCTCAGTGAGAAGCTTCAGGCAATGGCAGGGGAGATGGGTATGAGGCCCCATAAAGGTCTGTGTGGGAGCTAGGGAAGTGAGCCCCAGTGGGGAGAAACACCACAGGCTAGCTAATGTCTGTTTCCTTCACTCCATTTTTTGCCTATCCTTGGTGTTTATGTCTAAGTTTTCCCCATGGATTTGGGTGACTGCTAATGCTGAAAGTAGGAGTCTCCCTCTCAGCAGTTTCTCTACAGGTTTTCCCCCTCACCTATGAGTTTAAAGTCCTTTTTATATATCATTGAGTTTTATGACATCGAGCAAGAAACTGGAATGCAGAAAAAGGAAAACAGGTATTTCTGGTCATTATAGTTACTATTTATTGAGAGCCCACTATGTGCTTGTTATACATTATATCCTTGGAGCAACCCTGCAAGTCACAAATTGTTATCCTCATTATTTAAATGAGAAATCGTAGACCCTAAAACCTATTTAAATGGTTCTTTAAACTATTTCCCAAACTAACTTTAGAAAACTTTCTTTTTTTTCATATAAAGATGTGGGGTACAATTCAGGATTAGGTATACAAATGGTGATTATGCAGGTTGAGGAGGAGAAAACTTTCCCAAGGGAGCAACAGACTCATCTAGCCTTAAATATCTTCTTTCAAAGTTTTTACTTTTTTTTTTTTACCTTTATATGTTCCAAATACTCTTAATCACAAAGACTTTTAATTAAGTAATTTGGTTAAAAAAATTACTTCTTTTTGGTAAAATAAATGAATGTAAATCTAACTTTTTCATAGAAGTCTTATTGCTTCAGTAGTACTCTGAACCTGTGAAAATATCATCCGTATTAAGGTAAAATTATAGGTTTTTTTGTTTTGTTTTGTTTTGTTTTTGAGTTGGAGTCTCACTCTGTCGCCCAGACTGGAGTGCAGTGGCCGCTCCCGGCCACCGCAGCCTCGACCTGTTGGGCTCCAGCAATCCTTCGACCTCAGCCTTCCGAGTAGCTGGAACTACAGGTGCGGGCTACCACACCCAGCTAATTTTTGATTTATTGTAGAGATGAGCTCTCACCAAGTTGCCCAGGTAGGTCTCGAACCCACGGGCGCAGGCAATCCACTCACCTCAGCCTCTCAAAGCGCAGGATATACAGGCTGAGCCACCGAGCCCAGTTTATTGTTTTTAAAATGTCAAACAAAATGCAACTGTTTCAGTCTGATGACTGACACAGTGACTAAGTACTGTTCATTAAAATATTATTTTGATTTGGATGCATAGATGTCAAACTAACTAAACCAATTGTTTTCACTTCTTGTTATTTTTATTTATTTATTTATTTATTTATTTAATTAATTAATTTATTTATTTTTTGAGTTGGAGTCTCACTCTGTCGCCCAGACTGAAGTGCAGTGGCCGCTCCCGGCCACCGCAGCCTCGACCTGCTGGGCTCCGGCGATCCTTCCGCCTCAGCCTTCCAAGTAGCTAGAACTACAGGCGTGCGCTACCATGCCCGGCTAATTTTTTTGATTTATTGTAGAGATGAGGTCTCGCTTGCCCAGGCGGGTCTCGAACCCACGGGCTCAGGCAATACACTCACCTCAGCCTTCCAAAGGCGCGGGATTACAGGCTGAGCCACCGAGCCCGGCTGACTTCTTGTTATTTTTAATAAACTTAATGCTGAGTCCTATTCATCATGTGTTAATCTAGTCAATCAATTAATAATTAATATATAAACTGTCAGCTAAAGTCAGAGGTAAGACAACCTGATTTTGGTCAGGACATTATGTATTTGGAATGGGAATAGGGGTCTTAAATATCTAGCTTTTAAAAACAGGATTATCTAATTGGAGTATGGTGAAGATAATCTCTTAAATATTGTCCCATGCTCCCAACTGGTTGTTTCCACATATAAATTACTTGGTTGTTATGACATAAACTCTTAATTTAACGCAGCACAAGACTGTAAATGAGACTATTTCTCTGTCTATAATACATCTTAAATAACATTTTTAAACTTTCTTTGTATTGTGAACCAAATTTTAAGTAGCATATTTAAAATGTTCTTCTCATTTTATATTAATTCCAAGGCATAAAAGTTCCAGTTTTAATAAGAATATAAAATGGAATACCTCTAAACAATTTAATTATCTTCCCCCTTTAAATAAATTTAATATGTAACTATCCAAGTTTAAAAAGTAGATGGATTGAACTGATAATCTTTCTGTTTCTTTGGAATGTTTTACTTTACCTATAAGATGATTAAATATCAAAATTCCAAATCATCAATATTTTGGCACCTTTGCATACTTATGACCTGTTTACTTGTTTTTGTTCCCTCTTAAGCAGTGTCTTTTTAAAGGACAGGATTCCTGAGTTTCATACTTTTATTTTACTGTAGTGCTTTATGCATCTAAAGAACTCAAATGTTATTGTAATAGTCAAGTAATTAATAAATTAAATCTGATTTTGAAATTTTAATTTTACAGAAGTGTATATGTATAAATTTTACACATATTCAGTTATTTCTTCTTTTTTCCCTTAATTCCTACACCTTCAAAGGCACTAAGATCTGTTTATAAATTAGTTATAAACTTCTCTGAAGAATATCTTTAGTTATTATAAGAAACACATACAACAGTTTTTCATAAGGAAATATTATCAGGTTAGAATCTTCCCCTCTGAGAAAATTCCCACAGAATTACAGAAAGAATGAGCTGAGTCAAATACTTTCTTCTTTAGTTTTCAGAGCAAATACTTTTCTCTGTCCTTTTTCTTTCAGCAGTGCAAATAAGTAAATGAAAACAAATAAATAAATAAACGCTTTCTCTCCCCAGTGCTTTAGCAGTCCTACAATCACAAGCCTCTATTTACAAACAGTGGATTTCAAATAGCATCATCTGTAAATAAGGCTGCCATTTCAAGCTTAAAAGCATAGCTGATGAGAGACATGATGATTGCTTAAAATATCCTAAGGGCATGAAAACTAAAGTGGAGAAAGAATTATTTAGGCATAACTAAAGCATAACTAAAGGGAGATATAACTGGATGGAGAAATACTGTTAAGTTAAAAAAAAAAAAAAAGAATTTCAGGGAAGGAATCCGTACATTAAAAAAACGCTCAAACTTTCTTAACAGTCTATTGGGCTGTGGAATTGGCTCTAATGGAAAGTGGAAGGAAAGAGCCACGAGTGCTTGAAACTAGACCAAAAACTACCAAGGATGAAATAAAGATGAGGACAAACTCAGACAAGCAAGAGGTGTGTAAGAATGATGAAATTAAGTTGCTTTCATTTTTAAGTGCCCTGACTTCAAAACAATGAAAATCTATTGTTTTTCCTAATTTGATTTCACAAAAAATATGCTAAGCAGAACACCTATAAATAATTTCTAACAGTCCTTCATATAAAATTCTTCTTTTCGTTGAAAAAATTAATGATTGTTTAAACACACAACACATCATTCAAAGTTGATACTGTATTTTAATTTTAAGGCATCTGTAGTCTGTTCTAAATAACTAAATAAATGAAATTTATACTCCAGATTTTCCCCTCAAATCAGTTCTCCTCCATATATAAGCCTACTTAGCATAGCAGAAAAATAAAGATCCATTGCTTTTCCTCCCCAGCTATAAAAATCACCAAAATTCTTCAGCCTGATAAATTTAAATGAGTTGAAGGCAGCTCCCACATGTGGATCTGCAGCGTGGGCTCATGGTCAGAGATAAATTTTTCAGTAAACGTGCACCTAGGGTAAGGAGAGAAAACCTCCTTACTTGTTCTTCTGTATTTATCTCTTTCTTAAGTTGCAGAATGGATAAGCAATCATTCTTTCTCCATTCCTCCGAATTCCTAAAAGATCAGGACTTCAGACAACAACCAAAGAGACTCTGCATATTGCAGAAATTTCTGGATATACGCAAATGATTGTTATTCTGTCCTATGCAAACTGGGTTGGCTCCCTGATTAATGATATTCAGTTGTGATTGAAGGGCTTCGTGAGGGCGATTCATGGAATTGTGAGGTTAATACTGGGGCCAACTTTCTCCCAGAGTTCATTCCTCCCCTTGGTTTGAACCGTGACATGGGCTGGGGCTATATTTGTGCACATCTCCCTGTCCTGGCCACTCACTATTCCTCTATTTTGGTTGATTACAGCTCTTGAACTTCTTAGTTCCACTGCACACTTACCCTTGCTCCATTTCTTGCAGAAAAATAATGGGTTTCAAATGCAGTCAATAATTTAACATAAGCCAGGCATGATGGCTCACACCTGTAATCCCAGCACTTTGGGAGGCTGAAGTGGGAGGATCACTTGAGTCCAGGAGTTTGAGACCAGCCTGGGCAACATAGCGAGACCTTGTCTTTGAAAAACAGTTTAAAAAATTATCTGGGTATGGTGGCAAATGCCTGTAGTCCAAGTCACTCAGGAGGCTGAGGTGGGAGGATCACTTGAGTCCAGAAGTTTGAGACCAGCCTGGGCAACATAGTAAGACCTCATCTCTGCAAAAATAAAAAATAACTGGGTATGATAGCACATATCTGTGGTCCAAGCTAGTTGGAAGGCTGAGGCAGGAGGATTGCTTGAGCCCAGGAGTTTGAGGTGAATCATGATCATGCCACTACACACCAGCCAGGGTGACAAAAAGAGAACCCAACTAAAAAATAAATACAATAAAATAAGCATTTTGAATCTTTGGGTAAAATCATCATATTTGTTTAGACTGATCTGACAAATCCAATAACTTAGTAGGAATGTTTGGCTGGATCAATTTGTATTCAGTTGGGACTGTGATATGAATAGTGGGTAGATCCAAATTCCCAATATCTTTGGAGCAACTTCTCAAGCATTAAACATCCTTCTCAAATCAATGCTAGGCTTGATGTCAAGCCTATATTTAAAATTTTGAGAATAAATCCTAACTATGAAACTTATTAGCTATGCAATCTTGGGCAAGTTATTAACCTCACTAAACCTCAGTTTCTTCATCCGTGATGTATGTATGTTGTGAATGTGTTTTCAGATGATAAAAAATAACCTAATAATACTTTGTGAGCACTGGATGAAAAGGAAAGCAGGAAAAGAAAAAAAAAAAGGCTTGTTAGAAAAGGCAATATCTGAGAGAGAGAAGGCAAGATGGGTGACAGAACAGATCAGAGTATGAGAGTCTCCGCAAAAGAAAGTGTCAATAAAAACTCTCTGCATGAGTGGGGGTGTTCCCGTGGGTGAGTGAAAGTCCATCCGAGAGGATAATTGGGCTCATGCGCCTGAGGCTGTCCTCTAGAGGAGACTGCAACCCACCACTGCCCTGAGATTGGAGCCCCTGGCACACAGGATCATCTACTATTCTCAGGGCTCTCTTGAAAGGAGGCAGCAGAGAACAGTTGCTCCTTATCACTTGGCACCCAGCCCATGCCATCACCTGTGGCAGCTGACTGGGCATGAGCCCCAGGAACCATGGAGAAGGCAGGGTGTGAAAATCTGGAACAGAGCCCTGTCACTGGTGAGGAGACACTGCAGCAGCAGCAGATGATTTGGGTAAGTCCAGATTTGAACCATTTCCCTCCCACAGTAGTCCGTGGGGCATCTGACCCACACAGGAAGCAACCCTATCAGCCTGCACTGAGAGCGGAGGGGAAGGGCTGGAGACACAACAGTGATAGTCAAAAGGGACCTGGAGTTACAGAAATGGGCCATAGAGCAAGTTTTTTTGTTTGTTTGTTTGTTTGTTTTTAGCTTTTGTTTTTTCTTCTCTCTTTCTTTCTGTTTTTGTTTATGCTTTCATACTTGCTTTGTTTCTGTTATTTTAATGAGTTTTTTTTTTAGATTTTCTGTTTGTGGATGGGCATTTTTGAGAGTGAATACATCAAAAGGGGCTTTTGTTTGTTTGTATGATTGTCTGGGTTTTTTTGTTGTTTTTTCTATCTTTGTTTTTCTGTTTAATCATTAGTTGGTACACCTGTCTATTTTCTTTCTCCTCCTCTTTTTCTCCACCTTCCTTTCATCTTTCTCCTTCCTTATTTTTCATTCTTAACCTTTTTCTAATCTCATTTAGCTTCCAAGGGACAAACATACACCCCCATTACATGGACAGATTGTAAGGTGGTGGGAAGTGGTTTCCAGGAGACCCACACACCTGTCAGCAGATATTGGGATCTGCAGATAGTTTCTGAATCACAGCTCCCCCCTTAATTAAATCTCAAAACTGCAAAAAGTTTGCAGCCTTCCACCCCTAGTTCAGCTTCAAAATTGAACAAAACCAGAGGATCATCAGGAAGAATAGGAGACTGAGTAAATAGAAGTAAAAGCTATACCCCTATTAATGAACAACAGAATTAAATAAGAGATTAAAAAGGGGGGAAGGAAAACCTACACAAATGAAGAAAAACCAAAGGAAGAATATGGGTCTCATACAGACTCCTGGGAGAACAACTGAGAATACAGACTTCAGAACTCAAATGATGAAGAGCCCACAGAATAACTGATCTCAAACCACAAACCCAAATATCAAGATAATAATAGAGGCAATAAATAGAAATGAAGTGAGACAAGAGGAAAGAATGAGGGAGTTGATAACTGAGATAGCAGCAAAAAAGAATACAGTGAATGAAATACATAACAAACTGATAAACATGGAAAGCAGAATTAATCAAGAAGAAGAAAGAATCTCAGAGCTTGAGAAATTAACCTAAATTGTTATAAACATAGAAAAGAATTTTGAAAAGACAGAATAAAACCTTCAAGAGACAAGTGAAAGGCCAAATCTAAGATTAATTGGAATACCTGAAGCAGATAGAGAGACAGAGACCATGCTGGAGGAAACATTCCATGAAATTATCCAAGAAAACTTCTCTCATCTTATCAGAGACATGACCATTCAAACACGAGAAACTCAGAGAACCCCTGTAAGACAACAAATGAGAAAACCAATTCCTAGACTCATAGTAATTTTCTTACACAAAGTAGGTATAAAAGAAAAAATTATAAAGGCAGCAAGAGAGAAAGGTCAGGGCAGCATCCGGGATGTCGGGTGAGCTGGCCACCCCAGACAGGAAGGCACAGAGCATGGAGAATGATGAACTTCCGTCAGTGGATGGGATGGATTGGAGTGGGATTGTATCTGTTAGCAAGTGCAGCAGCATTTTACTATGTTTTTGAAATCAGTGAGACTTACAACAGGCTGGCCTTGGAACACATTCAACAGCACCCTGAGGAGCCCCTTGAAGGAACCACATGGACACATTCCTTGAAAGCTCAATTACTCTCTCTGCCTTTTTGGTTGTGGACAATTATTTTTCTGATACCTTACTTACAGATGTTTTTGTTTCTTTACTCTTGTACAAGAGCTGATCCCAAAACTGTGGGCTACTGCATCATCCCTATATGCTTGGCAGTTATTTGCAATCGCCACCAGGCATTTGTCAAAGCTTCTAATCAGATCAGCAGACTACAACTAATTGACACATAAACCAGTCACGTTTTTTTCCCTATAATTACACAACTGCCAGTACTATATGGAGCCTGATCACAAGACTGCAGTTTCTTCACAGACTTCAGGAATTGTGGTGGGGAAGAATTCTTTCTAAAATGTGACTAGGGGATATCTTTATCTGAATAATGAATTTTTAGGTAAAGCCTGAGATACAGTACTACATCATGTTGATGACTTCAGATTTTAGAAGTTAATTTGTGTCTGTTTCTTGCATTCTTTAGAAACTTGACTAAGTATCTGAACTTCATATTTCTGCAACATAGTGATGATTCAGAAATTTTTCCTTTGGGGAAAAAAAATGAACATTTTCATTGTGTTAAGTGTAAAAAGGTCCAGACATGATCATAAAATTTAAATTTCATATAATTTTTAAAAAGAGAGAGAGAGAGAAAGGTCAGACTACCTACTGGGAAAGACCAATTAGAATAGCAACAGACTTATCTACAGAAACACTTCAGGCTAGGAAAGATTGAAGTGCAATTTTTTTTTTTTTTTGAGTTGGAGTCTCACTCTGTCACCCAGACTGGAGTGCAGTGGCCGCTCCTGGCCACCACAGCCTCGAACTGCTGGGCTCTGGCGATCCTTCTGCCTCAGACTTCCAAGTAGCTGGAACTACAGGTGCGCGCTACCACGCCTGGCTGATTTTTTGATTTATTGTAGAGATGAGGTCTTGCCAAGTTGCCCAGGTGGGTCTCGAACCCGCGAGCTCAGGCAATCCACTCACCTCAGCCTCCCAAAGTGCGGGATTACAGGCTGAGCCACTGAGCCCGGCTGAAGTGCAATTTTAAAAGTCCTCAAAGATAAAACATTTCAACCAAGATTTACCTACTCAACTAAGCTAAGCTTCATCAGTGATGGAGAATTAAAATCCTTCCCAGACATTCCGTCCCTAAGAGTTTATGCTGCCTCCAGACGAACTTTACAAGAAACACTCAAGTAAGTATTAAACACAGAAGAAATAAAAAAGAATGACAACACCTTACACAGGAATACAGGAAAAAGATTGAAAACAAACATAAATCAACTCAAAAATCTAAAGAAAGACAGCAAACAAATAAACAAACAGCAGCAACAACAACAAACTTTATAAGAACCTCACGACAGGGATAAACTCTCATATCTCAATAATTAGCCTGAATGTGAATGGACTAAATGCACCGCTGAAAATACATAAAATGGCAAATTAGATAAAATATAATGATGCAACAATATGTTGTCTCAAAGAAACTCATCTCACCAGAAGGGCATTCACAGACTCAAAGTAAGAGGATGGAAAACAAATTTTCAAGCAAATGGAACACAAAAGAAAGCAGGAGTCACAATCTTAATATCAGACAAAATACCCTTTAAGCCATCAAAATTTTTAAAAAGATACAGATGGTCACTACATAATGATAAAAGTTTCAATCCATTAACAAGAAATATCCATCCTAAACATATATGCACCCAACATCAGAGCACCAACTTTCATAAAGCAGCTTCTAGGTAAACTTAAAAAAAGATATTGACTCTAACACTATCACAGCTGGGGACTTAAATACCCCACTCAAAATCCTAGACAGATCATCAAGCCAAAAATCAATAAGGAGATCCAGAACCTCAACATGATGCTTGACC
The DNA here is from genome assembly GCA_963574415.1 of Tarsius wallacei. NCBI lineage: Eukaryota > Metazoa > Chordata > Mammalia > Primates > Tarsiidae > Tarsius > Tarsius wallacei. The sequence goes on from CAUYQG010140108.1 coordinate 12,199, forward strand.
AAATGGGCTTAATTGATACCTATAGAACACTCTACCCAACAATCATGGAATATACATTCTACTTATCACCACATGGAACATAGTCTAAGATCAACCATATCCTCAGCCATAAATCAAGCATAAACAAATTTCATAAGATTGAAATACTGCCATATACCTTCTCAGATCACAGTGGAATAAAAATAAGTGTCAATGCCAATGAAGTTTGGCATGGACACTAAACAGCATGAGGCTGAACAACTCCTGGGTCAACACAGAAATCAAAACAGAAATCAAAAGATTCCTGGAAGCAAATGAAAACTAAGAAACATCTTACCAAAATTCTGGGATGCCATGTAAGCAGTACTAAGAGGGGATTTCATATCTCTATGAACACAATGAAGAAAATGGAAAGATCACAAGTTAACACCCTATCAAATCACCTAAGGAAGCTGGAAAAGCAAGACCACCAAAACCCTAGCTTCAACAGAAGAATCCAGATCACCAAAATGAAAGCCCAAATTTGGGGCATAGAAGACAAAAATATAATACAAGAAATTAATGAAACAAAAACCTTGTTCTTTGAAAGGATAAACAAGATGATGGACCCCTAGCGAGACTGACCAAAAAAAAAAAAAAAGCCCAAATAAACACAATAAAAAATGCAAAGATCACAGCTGACCCCAAGGAATTACAAAAGATTATCAGAGATTACTATGTACACTTGCATGGAAACATACTTGAAAACCTAAAGGAAATGGAGGACTTTCTGACATCACATAACCTCATCAGGTTGAAACAAGAAGAAATCAATATCCTAAATTGACCAATAAAAACCCAGAAAATCGACTATGCCATAAGAAAACTACCTACCAAAGAATCCCTGGACCAGATGGCTTTCCATCAGAATTCTACAAAGCTTACGAGGAGGAGCTAATACCAATCCTATTGAAAGTATTCCAGGCAACCAAGAAAGATGGAACTCTCCCCAAATCATTTTATGAGGCTAATATCACACTAATACCCAAACCAGGTAAAGACCTAACAAAGAAAGGTAACTACAGGCCAATATCTTTGATGAACATAGATGTTAAAATTCTCAACAAGATTCTAACAAATTGGATCCAACAATAAATCTCAAAAATAATCTACTGTGACCAAGTAGGCTTCATCCTTGGGGTACAGGACTGGTTCAACATCTGCAAGATCATACATGTAACTAAATTCATCAGCAGATGTAAAAGCAAAAAAAAAAATCACATGATTATATAATTAGATGCAAAAAAAAAAGCTTTCAATAAATTCCAGCACCCCTTCTTGATAAAAACCCTCAAACATCTAGGCATAGGTGAAACATATCTCAAAGTAGTAAGAACCATCTACGAGAAACCCACAGTCAACATACTGCTAAACAGACAGAAATTGGAACCAT
>CAUYQG010140112.1:0-20485 GCA_963574415.1 Tarsius wallacei
TCAGGCAATCCACTCACCTCAGCCTCCCAAAGGCACGGGATTACAGGCTGAGCCACCGAGCCCGGCTGAAAAAATAATTTTTAAAAATTATTAAAATATATTGTCTGTACAATAAATGGCAAAACAGAAACATTCTAGGAAGGATCACCGGAGCCCAGCAGGTCGAGGCTGCGGTGGCCGGTAGCGGCCACTGCACTCCAGTCTGGGCGACAGGGTGAGACTCCAACTCAAAAAAACAAAACAAAACAAAAAAAACCTCTTAACAATGAAGTTATTATCATCAATAAATGTAAAAGGGTTGTCAAGAACCAATATACTTGAAAATAGAAACCTGGGTTTGCCACATTGTTACTTTGGAAGAGTCTTTCCACTTTTTGGTGTCTCAATTTCTTTGAAAAAGTGAAGGATTGTGCTAAATGAGCTCTGGGTTATGTTCTGCTTTACATGTACCTTATGTTTGCTAGGAGAGAATCTTCTTTACCTGGTCTCTTAGAAAGAAAAATGTTAAGGAAAGGGCACAAAAGTTATAGACGACTATAGGAATGTTTATACTCATTTCTATTTTATTCAGCCATGGTCTCTGTGATAGACAGGTACCATATCTCATGTCGTTGGCATAAATGGGTTGTAGTTTATACTGTTGCAGAGATTGGACAGCTGCAAATGGGGCACTGATCTATGACACAATGTTCCTTTCTTGTGGTTACTTCTTTTTTTTTTTTTTTTTGAGTTGGAATCTTACTCCGTCGCCCAGACTGGAGTGCAGTGGCCGCTCCCGGCCACGGCAGCCTTGACCTGCTGGGCTCCGGCGATCCTTCCGCCTCAGCCTTCCGAGTAGCTGGAACTACCGGCGCGGGCTACCACACCCAGCTAATTTTTTTTGATTTTATTGTAGAGATAAGGTCTTGCCAAGTTGCCCAGGCAGGTCTCGAACCCACGGGCTCAGACAATCCACTCACCTCAGCCTCCCAAAGCGCGGGACTACAGGCTGAGCCACCGAGCCTGGCTAACTTATTTCTTGAATAGTGCAATCAATGTGATCTTTTTTGTCAAAAAGTGAGATGTGGAATATTGTGTCTTCTGGCCTTGTCTCTCTGACATTGGTGTTTCTTTCCTATCAAAAATGAAAGGTTTTCACAGAACCTGTTTGGGGCATGGGAAGAGTAGGCCAGGGTGTGAGGCAGGCAGCAATTTACCCGCTGCATTTGTGCAATACCAGTCCACTTCAGGAGGGCCCATGCAGGTAGCCAGAAGAGAGGCCCCACATTTGCTTCTTATCTGTTGTATACGTCTTTCCTTTTGACTCTCAATACCTTGGAGCATTAAGGACAGCTTGTTATTTGGCTGTGCATTTCCTCCCCTGTTCTCTTACTCCTCTTTCTTAGCATTTCATTTTTTTGGTAGGAAATTTAGAGCTGGAGTATTCAGAAGGCCACTGACTTTAAGCTCATGTAACTCACATTCACCTTTGCTTTTTGTTTAAAAAAAAAATTCATCTTATTTTCCGAAGTATCATGGAAGGATATTGTATGGATGTTATTTATTGTCTTTCTTCACAAACACACCCGGAAATCAGCCCATTATAGGTTTTATTTAACAAAGTCATTATTGCAGAGGGGAGGCTCAGTTCTTAGTGATAGACTTAGAACTGCTGGGTGACTCCTCTTATTGGACTCCAGATAGAAACCAGAATCAAAGCCATTGTCTAATCATATTTCACTCCTCCCTCTACGTAATTGGTACTCAGGGAAAGCACTAAATCAAAGATCTGATAAGGTTGATATTAGCAGCATGTTTCACATAAATAAGAATAATAATCAGAAGGTATGCAGGTAGAGTAGGCATGTTTTATACTCAAGAGCAGTGGAAGAAATAAAGGAAAAATCCATAAATGTTGCAAAAAGACAGTAACATAGACTTTATAAAACACCACACAGAAAATCAGAAAAGAAAAAGAAAAGAGCCTAGGGAAAATATTTACAACAAATAAGAAAAAGAATTATTATCCTGGAGCTACTGGAGTACTCATATGAATTGATAAGAAGAAAATAACAAAGACTAAATGCATAAAGAGTGGAGGACATAAACAAAGAGAAGGAAGAGAACATATCAGTGATTACCAGGTCAATCAAAAATATGCAATTTCACCAGTAATCAAGAATATTCAAATTATGACTAAAAGGAAATATTTTGCCTATAAAATGAACAATTTATTTATTTTGAAATAGGATCTCACTATATTGTCCAGGCTGATCTTGAACTTCTGTGCTCCTGCCTCAGCCTCCCGAGTAGCTGAAATTACAGACGTGTGCCACCATTCCCAGCTACAAATTAGTAAATATTTTAAAAATAGATAATTTTCACTTCTAGTTATGATACAATAAAATGGGCACCCTCTCTCACTACTTGGTCAGGCAGTAACTGGATATAAGTGTTCTGGAGAGGAAATTGACCTTATGTTGCAAGAGCATTAAAAATGTGGATGTGCCTAACCCAGCAATTATACTTCTAAACATTAATCCTAGACAAATTATGTCATGAACAGATCCAATACACAAAAACATGCACCAATATATTTATGGTAGCATTTTTCAGGTAGTAAAAATGCAAAAGGACAACCATTAAAAATTATACTTAAAATAGGTTTAATTAAAGTAACAAATGTTTATTTTGAACCTGTGTGTGCCAAGCATTGTGCCTGTATAAATATATGTATATACATATATGAATATGTATGTGTATATTTCTATATGTGTAGTTATATATTTTCTCATTTAATTTTCAGAACCGACCCTATAAAGTCGGGCCCATTATTACCTCAGTTCACTGATGAGAAAGCTGTGACTTTGAGAGTTTTATATAACTCATCCAGAATTACACATCTATTAAGTTACATAGTGCTTCCTCCACATCTTCTGGAGGATCCAGTGAAAAGGGAAACAGCATTGAATAAAAGCCCCTGTGGTTTGTTTTTTGAGTAAATTCTTCCCAGTACTAGGTAAAGATGTTCAATTTTTAATAATATTTTGTGAAGTGCATGTACTGGTATTTTGCTTGTTTTTCCTTCCAACTACAAATGAAAATAAAGATGTTTTGTCAATATAAAGGTAGTATATGTTTCCTTAGAACGTGGTCTCCCCCTTGCTTGTCATCTGTTTAAAAACAGTGTTTTCTAAGTGGACTGAGAAGGGAATGTATTATAATGTAAACTGTTGATGTGAATAAGCTGAGGTGTGGGGAGGTGGTGTTCTCACTAGGGTGCCACAGGCTGGGTTTCATAGTATGATGACTGAGCAAAGCTGGGAGGTCTGCGGGAACAGAGGCTGAGTGCTCTGCTTAGCCGGTGATGGAGAAGGGACTCTGAAGAGGACCCTGGGAGGCAGGACTGACTTGAGACCCTCAAACTGGGATCCCCAAGTCTGCAGGATGGCTTTTCACGCACTCTTCACCTTTCTCCTTTTCAAAATGGATATGAAAATGTTTTCCTTTTACCTACCAGAGATATTTTTAGTAAGGAATGTGAAGATTTGTACTCTGTGAATGGACTTGTATTTATGTTCACAAAGGAATGCTGCCATTTAAAGATGCCTATGGTGAATACTCAGATACAGAAGGAAAAATTATTTGAAATATGATGCATAATATAAATGACCTTTTGGCTGAAGTTAACTTAGATACTGGTACATTAAGTTTTCTAAGAAATAAATATAAATAAATCTTATATTAATACTAGCTAAATGCAAACCAGGAAGCATGCTGTAAAGTCTATGCAAAAATCTGGATGCCCTTGGAGAAGATTCTTGCTAAATGTCATGTATTATGTAGGTAGTCTCAACCTTCTAAAAAAAGAAACCAGAAGTTTGCCAGGCAACCTTTGAATTTTGAAAAGATAAGTCTACAATGTGGTTCTTATAAGATTTTAAAAAGCAGATAAACATTCTATTTTATTAAATACATTTCACAATTTAATTGTGGTTTGTGGGCTAATCTTTTCTTGAATTATTTCACAATTTTACCACACTGAAAACTGGCTATTAAGCCAAACTTTGGGGAAGATTATGAGTTGCCAGTGAACACACACACACACACACACACAATGACTTGACATTGAATGCTAACAGTTCAACCCCAGTGGGCCAATAAAAATCACAAATCAGTAGTAGATCTCTAGGCCAATGATTCTCAAAGAGTGATCTTGGGATCAGCACCATCGGCATCCCCTGGGAACTTCTCCAGCAAATTTTTAGGACCTATCTCAGACTGAGTCAGATACTCTGGAGAGGTCACTGTCATCCCTTAGTAACTTTTGCACAACATGTTTCTGTTTTAGCTCATGGTAAACAAAGAAAGAACGGAATGGACGTCAGAACGGAATAGATAGAAAACCTGATGTAATCTCTCTGGACCATGACCACAATCTGTTCCCTGGAAAAATAATGAATTGTGCAAACATAATGCATTATGCATCATGCATCAATGCACTCCTAATCAGTATCACCTGAGCCTTCACTAATAGCTCAGGCATACAGCAACTTTTCCATCAGTGTACAAATCAGCCGTCACTTTTCTTGCCTCTCATCTTTGAGATGAACTCAGATTCTAAGCCTTTGTGTGTTACATCACTGCCCCACCCTCTACTTGTCAAATCCCTTGTCCTGTTAATTGTCTCCACATAATGCAGGGAGATAACAGACTCTCTGCATAGCATATACACCATTTCAGGCCTCTCATAGTTATGGTTTTGCTGCCAACCTTATCCTCCAACTAGAATTCCTCCCTCGCATTTAAATTTCCGATTTGATTGCAAGGTCCTTTGAGAAGATTCCCTCAATCTTCCTTTTTCTGAATGACTTATAACTCTTCTTTACTGCAGCACTGATTTGGTTCATTGTGGTTTATTCAATAAAAATCATTGTATGGGCCAGGCTTGGTGGCTTGACCTGTAATCCCAGCACTTTGGAAGGCCGAGGTGAGTGGATTGCCTGAGCCCGCAGGTTTGAGACCAGCCCAGGCAACTTGGCAAGACCTCATCTCTACAATAAATAAAAAATTACCCGAGCATGGCATCGCGCATCTGTAGTTCTGGCTACTTGGAAGTCTGAAGCGGGAGGATCACTGGAGTTCAGCAGGGCGAGGTGCGGTGGCCATGAGTGTGCCACTACACTCCAGCCTGGGCGACAGAGTGAGACTCCAACTCAAAAAAAAAAATCATTGTATGCCTGTTAAATTTTGACAGTCCCAATCTTATTGAAAATGTCTTGAGGAGAAGAATCACATCTGGCACTTCTTTGTAGTGCCTGGCCAGTGCCCTACAAACAGTCGGTTATGGTGTTTACTTTTACTTCGGTGCCCTTGGTATAGACGTAGATTTTCCCTACAGTGATTTTGCCAGGATGTGTTCAAATATATACACCCTTGGTTCCCTTTCTGCAGTTCCTTGAGTCATGAAATTTGTGTTTGGCTTGTTTGACCCATATGGCTCATTTTCATTTTTAATGTCAATTTAAAATTTGGAAATTTTTAGAAAAATAAAATGTAAAACATGTGACTTCCTTAAAAATACAAGAAGATCCCTTCCCTAAGTTTTCATTCTCATAGAAGCTGACTAGTGGCTGTGCCCCTTTGAGGGGCAGATGAATTCCAGGCTGCCATAGTTCTCAGTATTTCCCAGCGTACTGGATCTAGTATGGGTGTTGACTTTCTGCTAATCATCTCCCCTGTGCTATTGATTTTCTTAGATTGGAGAAGACTCTGTATAAGGACTGCCTGGTTTCTAATATTGGTTTTTTACCTTACTAGCTGTATCTAAGCAACCTTGTGCAAGATAATTAACCTTGGGAACAGTAATGGTACCTAACTCATAAAGTTGTTATGATGATTAAATAAGCTAATAAAGTAATTTAAACTAAGCCAGCACATACTGAGAGCTCAAAAAGTGTTTGCTATTATTGTCACGATTGTTGCTAGGAATAGTAGAAATAGCAGCTGTGTAACAGTATTTACTAGTATCAAAATATAAAAATGAAAAATGGATTAAGAGAGTCACATGTTCCGAGAAAAATAGGACAAATTTCTTTTGAAAAGTAAAGAGTGTTCTGGTATTCAATGTGTAAATACAATGTTTTGGTCTCAAGGAGACTGTAACTTAAAGATATCAGGTTCATGCCACCAATCACTTGTTTGAATATTTGATAAATTGAAGTTGGAAAAGTGAGTTACCTCTTGATTTCTTTGAACCAAAGTTCTAGTACAAGATTTGTGTGGTTACTGGTTTTCTTACCTTTTTAATATAATTTTTATTTTGGAATACTGTTAGATTTACAGAAACATTTCAGAGGTAGTACAGAGAGTTCTTATATCCCCATCACCCAATTTCCTCCTTCTTAATATCATCTTTCTTTTTCATGACACATTAGTCAAAACTAAAAGGTTGACATTGATACATTACTATTAACTAAATTCCAGACTTTATTTGAATTTCACCAGTTTTTCCATCAATGTCTTCTTTCTGTTCTAGACCCTGATTCTGAGTACCACATTGTATTTGCTTGTCCTACCTTTCCAGTATCCTCTGGTGTGTGACAGTCTCTGTCTTTCCTTGTTTTTTTTTCTTTCTGACCTTCAATTATTTATTTATATCACATGTGTTATGGATTGAATTGTATTTCTGCCCTCAAATTTATATTAAAATTCCAAGTACTTCAGAATGTGACTGTATTTAAAGATAGGGTCTTCAAAGAGGCCAGATGGATGGACCTAATCCAATATGCCTGGTGTCAGAAACAAATAACTGAATACCACATATCCTTACTCATAAGTGGGCCCTGAACACTAATCACGTTAGCTGAAGGGTAGGATTGGCAATCGCTGGGCACTGCTAGGGGAAGGAGGGAGAGCAGAGGATAGGGGGCACATGACAACATGGTGGGTACCTAGTCCATTACCAGGGGGAAAGAGGGCCAGCTAGATACCCAAGCTTCAACTGCATTCCGCCTACTTATGCGGTAAATGCTCACTTGTACCTAACAACTCTGTAATAAATAAATAAAATTTAAAAAGAAGAGATTAGGACACAGACATGCGCAAAGAAAAGACTGCGTGAATATAAAGGGAGAGGACGACTACCTGTAAGCCAAGGACAGAGGCCTGACAAGAAACCAGTCCAGGCCGGGCTTGGAGGCTCAGCCTGTAATCCCAGCACTTTGGAAGGCTGAGGCGAGTGGATTGCCTGAGCCCACAGGTTCAAGTCCAGCCCCAGTAACTTGGTGAGACCTCATCTTGACAATAAATAACAAATTAGCTGGGTGTGATAGAGCACAACTGTAGAAGGCTGAGGTGGAAGGATTTCCTAAGCCCAGCTTAGGTTGATGCTGGGGTGGCTGTGAGTGTTCTACTGCACTCTAGCCTGGACAACAGAGCGAGACTCCAACTCAAAAAAAAAGAAAAAAGAAAGAAACCCGTACTGCTGACATCTTGATGTTGCACTTTCATCCTCCAGAACTGTGAGGACATAAATTACTATTGCTGAAGTTCCCCCAGCCTGTGGTATTTATTATGGTAGCCCTAATAAGCTAATACAAGTATGAACTCATATATGTTCATTTTAAACTTTTCATTATATTTCAATACTATGTTGTTTACATTGTTACTCAAATTGCTCCAGTTTTGGCCCCAGAAGAACTTTAAGGATGGTTCCTGTGTCCCCTTGACATGTCCCTATACATCTGATTTTTGAGCATATTTTTTCCAGTACTTCAAAATGCTCCAGACTCATTTTGCATTTTCCTTGCCTTGGCCCTAGAATTGGTCATTTCTCTAAAGAGTGCTAGTTTCTTTTTATTTGAGAATGGTATTTAAAAACCAAGATATGAGGTACCAGGTTTTGATCCCTGACCTGTGGCACCACTTTCAACATTTGATGGTTCTTCTGTAGAAGTACTAGCTGGAAGGCTTGAATCAGCCTGGTAAACCTTGTCCTCTAGATTGGAAGCCCAGTTGCTCTTCGAGGTATGGATTGTGAAAAGCTTTCCTTTTTGTGTGTGTGTCAGGGAAGAGAAAGGAAAAAATATACAGGAATATCACATTTGAGCACAGTTACAGTCATTCCCTATTCTGTTCACACTTATGGTGCTAATAAAGGAAAAAAACTGTATCATTCGAGTGAAAAAAAATTTAGAAATCTTAGAATTTAATAAGTAATACCTGCCTCTTTGCAAATCCACCCCTTGAAGAGGACAAGAGAGCCTCTTTAAAGAGAAAAGATGATAAGAAACTGTCCAAAATGTTATGTGGGAACAGATCACACGATTTCAGATTTGCCTGCCACCATGTCTTAGCAATGACAGTTCAAGAGGAAATATATTCAAGCTTTGACTTGAAGGGTTTAGTTTAGATATGTGCATTTCCTGACGGGTAAGACTAGTGGATTCTAGAGAAAGCAATAAGCTTTGCAAAACTTTTTAAAATTCTGCTAATAGACAGGTGTAAACTGGCTTTTCAACATCTAAGTAGGTTAAAATAGTTCAGATTGAGTATTTCATTGGATGTAATTTTTTTTATCCATGAAACAGATGGATTATTGGGATTCTTTTGGTTCTGTGCACATATTTGATGTTGCATATCCCTGGGTAACCAATATTGTGATTTGCTATACTTTTTTCCCTATATTTTCCTATCATATGGATCTGTGGAAATAGGTGAAGGAGACAGTGTTAGGTTGTAAGTACATAACTAAACATTAGTTTTCATGTAAGATCTTTAATCAACGGATGTTGAGAGCAAATGTCTTTTGCATTATTACTGCAGTAGATTTTAGTATTACTGCTAATAAACATTCAAGTCTCATGCTGTGCCCTATGTTGTTTCTTTTATTTAAAAAAATTAAGTTCGGTGTTTTCTCTTAGAGTCTGATTCGTTTGCTAGATTATGAAGCATTGAAAATTATTGTTTAGCACATGGAAAAACATATTGATTGTTGCAGGGTTTTTTTCTTTTTATAGAGAAAGAGGTGTGCATTTAGGTCCCTGAAAAATACATAAACTCTTTTAGTTGACTCTTAGAATTTAAGACACATGTATCTACAAGGCTTGCCTGAAGCACTTCTGAGCCCAGAATGTTTCCTGCACCAACCCTGTGAAAAATTCCCATCAAATCAAATACTTCCAGGACAGTATATTCCCTTGCTAGGTCACAGAGGACATCCTTCTTTACCTTTGCTTAAAACCTAAATGATCTTTATTAAGAGAAGATTCCTTGATGTTTAGAGGAAATGTCACAGAGGTAGACATGTAATAGCATTCTTAAATGTCTTTTCTAGTTTTTAATAAATCTCACTGCATTTATTCTCCCCCTCAATTGTTAAAAATTATTGTCAATTTTTATCTCTCCAGTATATTTATATCCTTCCTGAATATCAGTTGTTAAACTAGATCTATATGATAACTAACTTTTTGGAAATTCCACCATGCAAGCCAAAGTCAAGAGTATACATGAAGACATTTATGAACTCTCTTTTCCTCCAGGCTGAATAATACTTCTTGGCATATTCTTTTTTACTTTTGTTTATAGGCCATTTAAAATTTTGAAGTGTTTGATTTTATTGCTTGTGGAGGAATAAATCTGCATTTCAATAATTTTAACTACATGATATGTGACCTTGCACTTCCAGCCTCAAGAACTGTAAGGTCATAAATGACTGCTGTAAAGTCTCCTGGTCTCTGGTATTCATTATGGTAGCTACCCCTAATAAACTAATACAAGTATGGACTTATTAGTTATATATACTAATTTGCAAGAGTATCCTGAAATAATCTAGAGCTCTGGTGCTAGAGAATTCATGTAGTTCATCCTCTTCACTTTAGGAGAGTGTATTCGTCTGCTTGGTCTGTTTGAGCTGCTATAACAAAATTCCATAAACATGCTGGCTTATAAACAACAGTACTTTATTTCAGGCTTTTATTTGATTTCAGTATCAAAACATACGTATCTACTGAAGACTTGCTTTCTAGCTCATAGAAAAAGCCTTCTCTCTGTGTCCTTACCTGGTAGAAAGGGTGAAAGAGCTTTCTGGAGTTTCTTTTATAAGGGCACTAATCCCATTCCTGTGGACTCCTCCCTCATGACCACATTTATATCCCAAAGACCCCACCTCCTAATACCATCATCTTGGTGAGTAGGATTTTAACACATGTAGAACACAAAATTCAAACCATAGTAGGCTTCCATAACAGAATACCAGAGACTAAGCAGCTTAAACAACAGAAGGTTCTCTTCTCACAGTTCAGAAGCTGGAAGTCCAAAGCCAAGGTGCCAGCAGGCTTGGTTTTTGATGAGGCCTCTCTCTTTGGCTTATAGATTGCTCCTCACCATGCCGTTACTTGGCCTTTCTCTGTGCATCCCTTCTTTTTTCTTTCCAGGACAACAGTTCTATTGAATCAGGGCCCCACCCTAGACCTCCTTTACCTTAATTTCCTCCTTAGAGGACCTGTCTCCAATAGAGTCACACTGGGAGTGAGGGCTTTAACTTATAATTTGGGAGGGACACAATTTAGTCCATAACACTGGGGATTTGGTTCTCCCAAGAAAAGCTTCATCTTCTAATTTTCCACAGTCCAGAGAAAGAGAAGCAACATTTTTTTCTTAACCTAAGATTTTTTTTAATGTTTTGTTTTTCTGGGTTGCACTTATTCAGTGTTGCCTAATCAGAATGACTTCATTTTACTTGACTATTTCCTTGCTTCTGCTCTGCCAGTGATGCACATCTGGGCAGATGAGTGCACGTGTTCCTGCACTCAAGGGCTACCAACTTAGTGTTCTGGGTGTGCTCTTTGCCCTGAAATCTTACATAACTTGGTCTGGTGTCTCACAGATCTTCCTCATTATAAATGCCTTTCTTAGCTGAACCCTCTGGGTTGCTATTTTGGAATATTCAAAGTGTAGTCTGAGAAGCATTGTCATCACCTGGGGGTTAATTAGAAATGCAGACTCCCCCAGACCTCTCATCAGACTTCCTCGGTCAGAACCTACATTTTATAAAATCCCCAACTGATCCTCACATATCGAAAGTTTGGGAAACACTGCTCAAGAGTGTGGTCCTTGATATAAATTCAAGGCAGCCACTCACCCCATTCATCCATTCACTTGAGCTATCACTAAATTCTTTTCCAGTTTCTTCTACTTAGATTCCTCAAGGGATTCACTTTCTTCAAACATCGTTTCTGATGTTTCTGTACCTATCACCTTTTTTATGAAGTTATTCAGAGATCACACAGCTGTTTCTATGAAGCCTGTTGCATATTTCAGGAACCTTTTTGATAGTGAGGTAATTTGTGCTGAATCATAAGGCTGAAATGCAAAGAGGGTAAGGTTACATATAGTAAATGGTTTATGATAATTTTTGTTCCGTGGCAGTCTTTTATTCATATGCCATTTTGATTATTCAGGAGTGAAAATATGGGGTATAATTTGAATTCATTTTCTCAAAACCTCATTTCAAGCATTTTTAGTTTGGGACACTTATTTTGTATTAAGTATACAAAAGGTTTTCTTTTTCTAAAATTTTTATTATAAAGATGTGGGGTATAATTTAGGGTTAGGTATATAAACATTGATCATGCGGGTACCCTTGTTGATGAGGTATGCCCCTCCCTCCCCTAGCAGTTTCCCTCAACTGCCAATCCCTAAATAAAGGCTTTAAATAGCAAGCCTTCCTCTGTTTGAACTTTTTTTTTATTGTTTATCATTAGACTTTTATAAGTATAAATAAGGTGTGTGAGTTAAACTCTTTCTTTGCAACTCCTTGAGAAATTCAATAACCAATTATTTAAAATAATTGAAAATTAAGTAAGAATCAAAATTCCCAGTGAGTATATAGCAAGTTTATTTTTTCCTTCCTATCAATAATGATTGCTATTGAGTCAAATAAAAATAACTCATTTCTCATAAAAAGTAATGCAAGATCATTTTAACAATCACAAAATACTTTGCAGAACATGCTCTTTTAATGCTTCTGTAGTATAGAACTTTTAAATAACATATCATTGAGAATAAATGAAGCACAGACTCTATAAATTGCCTAGGTTTTTGAAGCCATTGTGTCCGTGATTTTTATTGAGAGAAAAATGCTCTGATATCTCCACTCGACATCTTCAGACTCCACTGTGTTACAACAGTCCATAACTTGCCAAAGGACCTTTGATAAAAACTTTGCTCTTTGATTTGCCATTATTAGAGAATATTCGCTTGCAATTTTTTAGCTCTCATGAATGTTATGACTCAGACTAACAAAATACAAGTGCTCCAGAAAAAGAGAAGGACAGAAAAAAAGCCTTTTTATCAGAAAGAAATTTTTTCAGCTTTTAAAAAAGTTGCCTCTCTCTGTTATGGGTTTAATTTAATTGGGAAAAAAAAAGGAAGCCGGTTGCGGTGGCTCATGCCTGTAATCCCAGTACTTTTTGAGGTGGAGGCAAGAGGATTGCCCAAGTCCAGCAGGTCAATGTTGGGGTGGCCGTGAGCGTGCCCTGTACTCCAGCCTGGATGTTAGAGTAAGACTCCAACTCAAAAAAATAAATAAAATAAAAATATAAATGGAAACCCTTTCTTTCAAGACATGTATTTTGAATCAGTCTTCTCAAAGCTTTTATTATTTAAATTAATCACATCTATGAACTACTTAGTGGTTCTCAGATTCTTATAAGATACAGTAAAAATTCTCTATCTTGGCATCCAAAGCATCTTAAGCTGAATTCCATCTTCCATAACACTTTTTAAAAATCATCATCTCTCTCTATTCCTCTTTACGAATACTCTGTTCCAAATGACCTACATGATATACACCAAGCCTTCCTCAGTTATTCCTCAGCTCCTGCATTAGTTATCTATTGCTGCAAAACAAATCTGATACCAGACCAGTTCTGACTTGACCTCTCTCATGATGTTACAATCAGATGTCAGCTGTGACTGCATCATCTGAAGGCTAGATAGTGCTGGAAGAGGCTCCTTCCAGATAATTTCCTCCCTTGACTGTCAAGTTATTGCTGACCATTGGTGGGGCCCTGGGTTCTCTCCACACAAGCCTCTCCATAGGACTGCTGGAGAGTTCTCTTGGCAGAATTGCTGGTTTCTTCCATAGGGTCTGAATCACAAGTCCAAGGCAGAAGCTGTGATGGCTTTTATAATCCAGCCTCTGAAGTCACATTCTGTTAATTCTTCCATATTCTCCCCACCACAAGTGGCTAGCCTTGTTTTAATTTAAAAAGGAATGAGTAGCAAAAGGCCTGGATCACAAGAACCATCCTGGAGGCTGGCTGCCACAGGTCTTTGCTCATACCAATGAACCTCATGCTGTTCCATCTCTTCACACTTTTTTCAACACAGACATAGATCCCACTTCCTCTATGAACCTTCCTGACCCGCCCTAGATCAAAATGGCTGGTCACACACCTGAACCCTTTGACACATAATATCTAAACCAATGAGTCAGCATATGCTATTTTTGCATATAGAAGATTTATCTCTAATTGAGTTATACTCGATATAAATTATTCAAGATTTTAGCTCTTAGATGAATACCCTCCATGTGGTAGGTACTAATAAAGATTTATTAATAATTATTACTCAGGATTATGAAGGTAAAACGTGCCACATAGAAACTATATTCAGTTTCTTCAACACTGTTGTGACTTTGACTTAAATTAATTTTCTTTCTTTTTTTTTTTTTTTTTGAGTTGGAGTCTCACTCTGTTGCCCAGGCTGGAGTGCAGTGTCACGCTCATGGCCACCCAAGTGTTGACCTATTGGGTTCCAGTGATCCTTCTGCCTCAGCCTTCCAAGTAGCCAGAACCACAGACATGTGCTACCACACCCAGATAATTTTTTATTTATTGTAGAGACAAGGTCTTGCCAAGTTGCCCGGGCTGGTCTCGAACCCGCAGGCTCAGGCAATCCACTCACCTCGGCCTCCCAAAGTGCTGACTCACTGAGCCCAGCCTAAAGTTAATTTTCATTCCTCAAACATGCTTATATTTTGTGTGAGTAGTAAGCAGCTTGAAAGTCTGTTAAGTTTTGTAGAAAAGTGGTCTGATATTTCATTCTCTTTTATCTATCTATCTATCTTTCTATCTATCATCTATCTATTTATTTTTGAGACAGGATATCACTTTGTCTCCCAGGCTGGAGTGCAGTGGCATGATCATAGCTCACTGCAGCCTTAAACTCCTGGGTTCAAGCAATCCTCCTGTCTTAACCTTCCGAGTAGCTCGGAATACAGGCATGCACCACTACACCTAGCTCAATTTTAATTTTTAAAATTTTTTATTTATAGAGATGAAGTCTCTCTTTGCTGCCCGGGCTGGTCTCAAACTCCTAACCTCAAGTGATCCTCCCTCCCTGGCCTCCCAAAGTAATGGGATTACAGACATAAGCCACCACACCTGGCCAATTGCTGCAAATTCTCTAGGTTGTGAGATCTGAAACACAAGTGGACATGAGAGATTAATGAGATGTTTATCCTTTTTATAAGAAATCTGTGAGGCCCTGAGTGATCTCGGGCTCCCTGCTGAAAAAGAAAAGGAAGACTAAATTCAACTCAGTGTGATTTAATGTTACATTTCAACCTAGTAATTGAAACAGAATTACTTAAGAATTTTAAATCTGTTAATGGTGGTATTGGGCAACCCTCTGTCATCTAGAGTGCCCTATTTCCTGGTCAGGGCAGAGAAGCACATTTTCATTATTGGACATGCCGATCCATTTTTTCCCTCCTTAGAGATGTTTGTCTTAGTTTGACATCATCAGGGCATCCAAAAACCACAGTGATTTTGTATGAAGCAAGGCCAAGAATTTCACTGGACAGACTTGAATTGGAAAATGCAGCTTCTCTTCCTTCCCCTTCCACCCTCATTTTGGAGTTGTATAACATCTGAGAGAAGTAAACCCATCTGAGGTTTAATTTACCGGCGGTCAACAGAGGTCCAAAACTATTCAATGGAAAATTCCAGAAACAATTTCTAAGTTTTAACTTGCACGCTGTTTTGAGCAGCATGATGAAATCATGCTGTACTGCCTTGTCCTGTGATGTTAATCAGCCCTTTGTCCAGCGTCTCCACACTGTCTACTGTATCTACCTGTTAGTCGTCAACACCATCTGTTCCTGACATCCAGCCACTGTCATGGTCAGGGTTCTGTGATCCAGGATCACCCAAGCATTTGATCCTTCTTCTAACTATTGTCAGAGATCAGTAGTAGCCTAATGCTATGTAACAGTGCCTGAGCCATCACCTCAGTCCGTCTCATCACCTAGGCATTTTATCATCTCACACCTTCATAAGAAGGGTGAGCGAGTATAGAACAGTAAGATAGTTTGAGAGAATGAAAGAGAATGCATTCACATAACTTATTACAGTATATTATTATAATTGTTCTATTTCATTGTTATTGTTAATCTCTTACTATACCTAATTTATAAATTAAACTTTATCATCGTTATGTATGTACAAGAAAAAGCATAGTCTATATTGTCTATCTGTGGTTCAGGTGTCCACTGGGGGTCTTGGAGCGTATCCTTCAAGGAGGAGAGGAGACCATTGTCTTTAGCTGCTAAGTTCTAAATTGTCAGTATACCAGTTTGTCTTTACCAATTCAAATTAATATAAGTTAAACTGAATTATAGAAATGCCATTTTCCTGCTTTCAAGCGCAAACATCGACCTCAGTGGATGACTCAGGAAACGCTTCCACATTCAGCTTCTCAGATATGTGTGGCTAGCTGGCTTCTTCTGTATGCAAATAATTAATATGCAAAATCTCGTGAGCAATTCATTTATCAAACAAGCTAAGTAGGCGTCTTAAAATCATGTTTACAGCTGGGTGTGGTGGCTGAAGCCTGTAATCCCAGCACTTTGGGAGGCCGCAGGTGCGAGGCCAGCCTGGGCAACTTGGTGAGACCTCGTCTCTACAATATATCAAGAAATCAGCTGGGCATGGTAGCGTGCTCCTGTAGTTCCAGCTACAGTTGAAAGCCTGAGGCGGAAGGATCGCCTGAGCCCAGCAGGTTGACGCTGGGGTGGCCGTGAGCAAGCAGCCTGTGCGACAGAGTGAAACTCTGACTAAAAAAATAATAATAATAATAATCATGCCTACAATTCCACCCTGCTTACCAAGGCCTTTTCAGTTCTAAATAAAAAGTCAGTTACAACCCAGGTCAAGCTATGATGTAACCCAGATCATTGGATCCTGATGTCAATGATCATTTTCTATGTGTGTCTTCAGAACACACAACATGTGAATGAAACAAGTCTGAGGTGTCTGCGATACTTGACTTTGGGATGAACCGCTCTCCTCACCAGTTACTTTCAAAACTGACTCAGTGACACTAAAATCTTTGATTAGAATGTTTTCTTTGTGGTTGTAATGCTTTTCCAACTTTTATCTGCATGCAACTCATCCAAACGTTTTATAAAAAGTAGATTTTGTTGCAGTAGATTCGAGGTGACAGCCCCACATGCAGTTTGGGTCCCATGCATGGAGGTATTAGAATACACAATCTTCTAGAAAAATAATGCCTGAACCTTTCTCATTAGAAGTCCTATCTGCAGCACAGGCCACTCCCATACACTCCAACCCGTCAAATGCCCTAGATGTCTACTGAAGTGGGATATGTCCCAATCGGAATGCAGGACTTCTCCCTTTGATTTGTCTCTTCACACCTCCCAACGCATTCCATGAAGCAAAGGAAAACCGGGCTTTACCTTCTTTAGTCCCTGTCTTGGGCAGTGGTCCTGACATCTTTATACTCTCCCAGGTTAGACAATGTATTCATCTTATTTCTTTATCCACCCCCCAAACACACACAAGTCAGTTACTTTCTGCAGACAATGACCTTATTCTGCAGATGATGGCCATATGGACCATAGCTGCACAGTGTCTCCCATCTGCATTTTCTCCTTCCCATCTCCATGGCTATTCTATGCCACCTTCATCTCCTCTTGCCTAAGCTCTTCCAACCAGTGCAAAAGCCATCTCTCATTCACTTTTCTAAGTTGTTCTTTACCTTCTGCCCAAGGGCTATTACTAATGCATTGATGGAATAGTATCAGTAACTTTTCTCAAAATTGTTGTGGTTCCTCATGGCCAAAGTCATTGCATATGAAATCAACAGCTACTGTCCCATCACAGGCCAGAATGCAACTGCACTGGGAAATGCATCCTTTAGTGAACAGGGCATGTGTTGCATGCTTCTTTGTGCCCTAATTGTTCTTCAGCCAGAAACCATCTACCCCTCCAGCATGCCGGCACAGAACCTAAGAAATCTGCTCACCTTCAAAGACTCTGTGTCAGGCATGTGTCCTGTGTTTTAGGCACATTGTGAGTTAATGGAAATAATATTAGTAATCACAGATAATGCCTGTCATTTATCAAGCATTACCATGACCATAGCTGTGCGTGCTGGAAATAGAATGTAAGAATTAAGGTTCCAAAAATTAATAATAATCTTCAGAAAAACTTATGGCTTCATCCACGGGCTTTTGCAATTTTGGTATTAAAAGAAAAACAATGGAGATACTGTGCCCTTTCTGTTTCCTTGCATAGATGTTTATATATACTGATAAGCTGGAAGGTTTGTGTGAGAATAGTCATGCACTGAGATAAAATGAAGAGTTGAGGCTTATCTTTTTAGATACAGTAGATATGCTTTATTTTCAGTTAGTTATCCTTCCAGGAGTTAAATTCATACCTGGTTAACAATTTAAATATATATATATATAGCTCACAGCTTAGTTCTAAATATGTGCGGTTTTTACCTCTTTTGGCTACTTGAGAGTGGGGTGTCCTTGGGTAAGAACAAGGCCTATGCAAAGAACATTCTCCTTGCTTTCAGAGTACCATTTAGGTTCTCAGATGGAGGTTGGGGCCTGCCTGCTGGTGGGTACTTCACCAGTGACCCACTCCCCAGTTCTGCTCTGGACTTATCTTTCTTTTTCTTTCTTTCTCTTAGAAGTGATTGGAGCCAGAAGTTGAAGAAAACCACAGACTATTAAATTAGTGAATGCTGTCTTGGTAGGAGAGAGAAAAGCCTCAATATTCTGAAGCAGGATTTGTGTAAAAGTTCATTTGCTCTGGATCATATGATAGTTCTATTTTAATTGCTTAAGAAACCTCCATACTTTTTTCCATAGCAGCTATACCATTTTGAATTCTAATCAACAGTGTACATCTGGGTTTTTATCCAAAAGAACTGAAGAGATCTTAAAGAGATATTAGTATTCCCATGACCATTTGCAGTACTAGTCACAATAGCTGAGATGTGGAAACAACCTAAGTGTCCATTGATGGATGATTGGATAAAGAAAATGTGGTATATAATACAATGGAATATTAAAAAGAAGGAAATCCTCCCATTCATGACAACATGGGTGAATCTGGAGAGCATTATGCTAAATGAAGTAAGCCACTCACACAGGAACAAATACTGCACGATTCCACTTATATGAGGTATCAAAGATAGTCAAACGCATGGAAGCAAAGAATAGAAATGTGGTTGCCAGGTGCTGGAATAAGGGAGTAATGGAGGGATTCTAGTCAATGGGTATAAAATTTCAGCTATAGGAGTGGTTAGGGAATGGGGAAATGCTGGTCAAAAAGTACAAAGTTCCAGTTTGAAAGGAGGAATGAATATTAGAGGTTTATTGCACAGCACGATAACTATGGTTAATAATAATGTATACAAAGGGGATCTCCCCAAAACCAGAATTTACTTATTTTAAAAATTTTGTATTTATTCTTTTTTTTTTTTTTTTAGTTGGAGTCTCACTGTCGCCCAGACTGGAGTGCAGTGGCCGCTCCCGGCCACCGCAGCCTCAACCTGCTGGGCTCCGGCGATCCTTCCGCCTCAGCCTTTCGAGTAGCCAGAATTACAGGCGTGCGCTACCACGCCCAGCTGATTTTTTTTATTTATTGTAGAGATGAGGTCTCGTCAAGTTGGCCAGGCGGGTCTCGAACCCGCAGGCTCAGGCAATCCACTCACCTCAGCCTCCCAAAGGCGCGGGATTACAGGCTGAGCCACTAAGCCCGGCTGTATTTATTCTTATATGTTTAAACTTCAGTCACCTTCAAAGTACTCTTTATTTGATGCAGTATACCTGCGGAGATGCTTTTTCCACTGCTCAAAACAATTTTTGAACTTGTCAGTTTTTAGTGCTTCTGCTACTTTTTGTTTCACCTCTTCCACACTGGCAAAATGTTTCTTTTAAGGACTTTTTTCATTTAGGGAAATAAAAAAGAAGTTGATGGAGTGAGATCGGGTGAAAAGGGAGGGTGGGTCATGGGGGTCATGCTGTTTTTGGTCAAAAACTGCTGAACACTCAGTGTGGTGTGGAAAGTTACACTTGTAAATCACCCATCATGAATGGGCAAATGCATTGAAAGAATCTTAAAAAAATAAATAAATAACTGAAAGTCCAGGCTCGGTGGCTCATGCCTGTAAACCCAGGACTTTGGAAAGCCAAGGCAAGAGGATTGCCTAACCCCAAGGGTTTGAGACCAGCCTGGGCAACTTGGGAAGACCTCATCTCCACAAGAAATAAAAAAAAAATTAACCAGGCATGGTGTCACAAGCTTATGGTTCCAGCTACTTGGAAGGCTGAGGCAGAAGAATTGCCTGAGCCCAGCAGGTCAAGGTCAAAGCTGTAGTGAGTGTGCTACAGCACTCCAGCCTGGGCAACAGGGTGAGACTCTGACTCAAAAAGACCAAAAAACAAACAAAACTGAAGCCAAGTGTAGCCTTTCACAACAGTGCTAGCTGGTATACTGGTGCCAATGTGTTCCTAGAACACAGTGTAGCAGGAAATGCCTACAAGGGGCCCGCCCTTCAAAAAAAATTCTGGTTTTTATGGGGGGGGGTCTCCCTCATATTTCAAAATTGCTTTTAAAAAGATGGAATTTAAACATTCTCACCACCAAAAAAGATAAATATGTAGGTGATAGATATGTCAATTACCTTGACTTACTCACTCCCCAATATATACATATATCAAACTGTCACATTGTACCCCTTAATCATATACAATATCATTTGCCAATGTAAAAGTTCAGTTAAGCAAAATGAGTACATTCTACAGATCTGGTATACAACATTGTACTGGTTTTGTACATATATAAGCCTGTTGAGGGTAGATGTTATTTGAAGTATTCTTTCCACAGTAAAACATTAAAAAATAAAAAGAATGAATGAGAGAATAAAGCAAACATTTTTTAAAAGTTCATGAGTTGCTGGGCTCAGTGGCTCAGCCTGTAATCCCGCGCCTTGGAAGGCTGAGGTGAGTGGATTGCCTGAGCCCGCAGGTTCGAGACCCGCCTGGACAAGGGAAACCGCATCTCTACAATAAATCAAAAAATCAGCCGGGCGTGGTAGCGCACGCCTGTAGTTCCAGCTACTTGGAAGGCTGAGGCGGAAGGATCGCCGGAGACCAGCAGGCCGAGGCTGTGGTAGC
>CAUYQG010140116.1:0-69399 GCA_963574415.1 Tarsius wallacei
ACCACGCCCGGCTAATTTTTTGATTTATTGTAGAGATGAGGTCTTGCCAAGTTGCCCAGGCGGGTCTCGAACCCGTGGGCTCAGGCAATCCACTCACCTCAGCCTCCCAAGGCGCGGGATTACAGGCTGAGCCACCGAGCCCGGCTTGCCCTTAGATTTCTGAGTGCTGCTGCATCTTTCAGAAGCATGTTCCCTGACCCATCATTCCTTTCTCAGAAAGTGTCTGTGTTTCCCCAGAGAAAAGTAAAGATTGCTAATTTGGCTCTCAAAGGCCTCTAAGAGTTGACATATCACATATCTGTCTTTCCAACTCTCTTTCTCCCTGGTCTACTTTCGATTAAACTCCCATCAGACTGAACGAACATCTTGTTCTTCATGTGCCTTCTACCTTCCTGCCTCCAAGCCTTTGCCTATGTAGTTCCATCTGCCTAGGAATGCCCCTTTATTTTTTTGCCTTTTGGTCTTCCAAGGCCCAGTGCAAAGGCCGCTCTCCATGAAGGCTTCCTGATCCTTTAGTTGGAAGTAATACTCCTTTACCTAAAGCATTGCATCTCTCTAATGGCATCTCTCTAGTGGCATTTAATTTCATCTTTCTAATGTCACTTCAAATAGTCTTCTTGGTATTTACTAGATGTATGTGTCTATTTTATTCACTTACTACTAGAGTGGAAGCTTTTTGAGGATGAACTCATGTCTGATCCATTTTGGTATCTCAACCAGCATTAAGCTTGTTGGCTTATGCATAGTCAGTGTTTGGTATGTGTGATTTTAAGTATGAATGGAAGGAGGAAAGGTTGTTGGTCTGCCTTACCAGGAACTATACTTAAAATTTCATACTTTCCCCTTTCTCCTGCTCAAGTGGGAGAAGAATCAGACTCATAACTTGACCTGGGCCAACAGATGAGTAACTTAAGCTCCTGACCCACATCGTACCTGTGGAAGACTGAAGCTTGTCCTGCCGTGGGAGCAGAAGTCTTGAGTACCAAGAGTTTCGTCGCGATGTTTTTGGGTTTAGGGAGTCAGACTGGGTACATTCCATGCACTGTCGGGGAGAGGATTTCAAAGTGGCACAGAAAAAGGAAACACCTAGCATACTCTTGGCAGAGCTAGGTGCAGAAAGGCTAGAGAGCCTGATGACCCCGAGGTGAGGGTTTTATTTTGACCGAGTCAGGCCATGTTCATTCTCCCTCACCTCCTGGGGCTGAGCCGCAGCTGAATATGGGAAAAACACTATGGGTGTGATATTTGCCCCTCTCTCTGCCTTGGGACCTTGAGTCATAGTTTAACTCTTCATCTCAAACGACCTTCTGTCTCACTCTGTCCAACTACTGTTTGTCCGTTATGGCCTGACTCACATTTCCTCTCCCACAGAAACCCTGTCTTTAGCTGATCTAGCCCCTCCGCCCCCACCCACTGGCCTCTAGAGTACTTTGTTGGTATCCCACTCTTGGGTTGTTTGCTGTTGTGTCTCATTTCCCTGCGTCAGTCTGTGAGCTCCCTGAGTGCAAAACTTACATCTCATTCTCTTTTTCTGTTCGCTGAAAACAAAGTCGTGGTCAGTAATCACTGTTGATGGTATTGGGCCTGGTATTGGAACTTGGAAGAAACTCAGCCTTAGCTGGTTCTCCAGCTAAGAAACTCAGCTTCAGCTGGTTCTCCAGAGCTGGGTCTGTGGAGGCAATGCCCGTTCATCTTTACAGTCCTCTGGCATCCAAGGGAGAAGAGTGAATTTCCTAAATTCTAGCTTTGGCTGGGCTTGGTGGCTCAACCTGTAATCCCAGCACTTGGGAGGCCGAGGCGAGTGGATTACCTGAGCCCGCGGGTTTGAGACCAGCCTGGGCAACTTGGCGAGACCTCGTCTCTACAATAAATCAAAACTTAGCTGGGCATATTATCACGCATCTGTAGTTCTGGCTTCTTGGAAGGCTGAGGCAGAAGGATCTCTGGAGCCCAGCAGGTCAACGCTGGGGTGGCCGTGAGTGTGTTACTGCACTCCAGCCTGAGCGGCAGAGTGAGACTCTAACTCAAAAAATAATAAAAATTATGGCTTCAGAAGCTATGTCTTCCAAAAGGAGTCAGTGTTCAGACATAAGAGGGAATGAGGTGTTCAGGGTGTGGCCTCCAGGGAAGAAGAGGGAGAGGTGATGGTTGACGCCCCACATGGCAGTGACCAATGTGGGTTGGGCTGGCATATGCCTCCCGGGCCCGGAGGACGAGTACGTGAGAGCTGTAGGCGCCCATGGTAGATGGGAGGTAGAAGGATCCTTTACCAGGCTGTTCCCTGAGCTGGAAGCATAGCGGGGAGCAGCAAGCCAGTTGGCAGACTTGCCTTTTCTGCCTTAAAGTACTTTGTTTCTGTTACTAACAACAGACATGGGTAGTGTAAATAAAACGCAGATACACAGGCACATAGACACATATGCAGAGACTAAAAATTTGAGCTGTCAGGGGCAGAGGGAGGAGCTGAGGTGGGGGGGGACTGAAAATGTGTAGCTGAGTCTCTGAAGATACTTAGTGTGCCCTGGGTCCTCTTGTCAGCCTCGGTGATGGGTGTAGCGTAAGGAGTAGTGGAGCAAGAGGACCCTCTGAAGGCAGTTGAGTAGGAGATGATGCTGCCTGGTTGCTGCAGGTTTCAAACACTAGGTGCTTGTTACCGTGGGATGCAGTCCTTGCCTGGCAATTACTTCTCTGAACTAGATGCTAGTGGTCCGAGGGCTGATGCCAGCTTTCTTTCTTCTGTCCTGCCCTTTCTTTAAGACTAGACCTAATGATCCCTGTTAGTGCTCACATGTGGCGTACCGAAACCAGTGGCCTTTCTGGCTGACCTGACCTTTAAAAGCCACCTAGGCCTGCATACCTCAACATGTGAATGTTGTTTTGAGTTTGCTCCTGAAAGACGTGAGTCTCCTTAGCATGGACGGAGACAATTCAGCGTCTCTGAAAAGGGTGGTCTTAGTAGCAGGAGGCTGAATAGTTAGTGCTATAAAAAGTAACAGTTGAGTGTGAGATAAACTTATTTGGAGACTTGTGGTTCAGGTAGATTATGATGAGGATAGGTGATAAGGAAGACTGTGAGTCTCCACTGCTGGAAATGTAAGTAGTAATGGGTTAGGTGTTCTCTCTTTGTTCCTCCCTGGCTCGAATAGATATCTAAGATGACATCCAGAGAGTCTCTTCTGTTTCTATGATTCTGGGGGAAAAGAGTAACTCTATTGATATGGATTTCAGAGCTCTTCCAGCATGCGTGGCTTTGGCCACTTGGTTCAGAGATTCTGATAGATGGGATGATTATCTGAGGGTGTGGGTATTTGAAGCAGCCCTTGGTTGGACTCTTTACCATCTTAGTGCTTTCTTGGACCATGTGTAACAGGCCTAAGGAACGTCCAACAGGGAGCACCTTTGATTCATGTCAGTACCTCGTCAATAGTAGTTTAAGTTTTTCAGAAGCTGTGAGACTCAGTTCACTCTCAGGGATGAGACATGAAAATGTGTGGGTCTTTTCCCCCCTGGCGTGGGTGTAGTAGCTTTTGTCTTCCCTGGGCAGGGAAAAATGAATTAGGGTTGCCCTCTGGGTTTAGGCTTACAAATGTCTTAGGATTTCATTTGTATCCACACAGCCCTCTTGGCTATCCTAGGTGGGGAACTTTGGCGAGGTGGCACACTGAAAGCTCACAGCATCTGCTTGTCTCCAGGGGCTGTAACTCATTAGTGACTTGGGACTAGATGTGAGGCATGTATCACTACAGGAGTTAAAGGACCAAGATACATGCAAATAGGTTACCTTTTTTATAATTTAGAAGGTATGCAAGATTATACCTATAATAATAACAATCTGGCTCATATTCTCATAAGGTTTCTTGAATAGGAGAGAGAAAGGTGGAGTTACTATTATAAGGTCTGAGAATTGCATGTTACCTTGGAGAAGCCTGAGAGAGTTGCTTCCTGTGTGACTTCCGTCATCTTGCAGTCGTGGCACAAAGACTGGGAACGTTTGAGGAGAACATTGGTCATTTTCTCTGTGTTCCCTGGCTTAGGGAAGGGTTGTGCCACTGCCCTCCAGCCTGGGCGAGAGAGTGAGACTCCAACTCAAAAAAAGAAAAAAATGAAAGACTGAAGGAGAGACAAGAAGACATCATCCAGCTAGATTTCATGTTCTGCCCCTACCATACCCCCACAAGTCTCACAGCAAGCTCCTGTGAGGTTTGGTGGTTGACTCCCCTACCTGTATGGTTCAGATGAGCAGTGTGGTTCATGTTGAAGCCCCACCAGTCAGAAGCATGTTGGACTGTGTTGTTTTCCTTACTGTGTCCTCAGTGACTGACCTTGTGCCTGGCACAGAATATGTGCTTGGCCATTGTTTGTGGATTGAATGGTTTCCCAGACTGAACTTATGAAGACCTTGGATTGGGCCTTGGAGTATGACTAGGAATTGAATAAACAGAGAGGAAAAGGAGAGCACTCCAGACTGGCAGTGGTTACACACAAAAACATGATGCAGAAATGGACCTTTTGGGAGCAGAAGGTATCCTACCTGGAGAGAGAGGTGCATGTGTGTGTGTGTGTGTGTGTGTGTGTGTCTGTGTGTCTGTGTAAGTCCGTGTCTGTGTATCTCTTTGTGGGTGGGCCTGGGAGGTGGGGAGCAAGGTGGGGGATGTTGAAGAGGGAAGGAAGAAGAGGGAAGTGAGATTGAGATTGGTTGAAACTGGAGGAATCTGGGTCCAGTGTGATTGGCAGTTAATGAACTCAGAAGCGTGACATAATATTGATGTTCCAGGATGCTTAGTCTGTCATGAGCAGGGAGAACTGGAGATGGAAGAAAAAGGGGGGCGTGGGTAATATAATAGTAACATTTAACATGATTTAGTTCCTGTTGTAGGCTGGCACTCGATAAAGTGCTGTCTGTGTAACCAGAGACCATTGCAGTAAACTGGGTATGAGGCGATGAGCTGAAAAAAAATTGCAAAGAAGTTGACATAGTTACTTTCTTCATATTTGGCTATATTTGGCTCTTACTTGGTTAAATAAGAAATGGCTCCAAGGACATCTTCTTTCTGGGCTCTGCTTCCTAGAACTTGTCCTTGAAGCCGTTGGGGCTGTTATCTGACTTGGTTGGGGCTGCTGAGCTTTTGTACACTTCCTGCCAGGAACTAATGACCTTGGGCCTGAGCTTGGGTGTGTCCCCAATCTGGACACATCTGGAAGGTCAGGGAAATTAGACACTAGAATGTGCCCATTAGTGATTTGAAGGGTTATAACCTGTCAGTGGAATCCCAAGCCTGGGAACTGCTTCTCTCACAGGACTTTGCAAAGTTGGAACAGGCGTACTGTTCTAGCACTGACTGCTCCTTATTTGGACACTAAATTTTCAGGGTGAGATCGGACTTCTCCTCTGTTTTGGGAGAGTTTTTTTTTAAGTATCTGACATTCTTGCCAGTGATTTTCAAGGAAATAAAATTACATTGGAGCCACACCCGTCCACCTGATTCTTCCTTTGGTCTCTAGCCCATCCACTTATAAGACCAAGATGGGGTTCCTGGATTGGCCATTCACCTCAGTCTCCCAGGGGAGAAGTGGACAACACCATCGTGGAGACGAGAGGCAGGGCAGCTGAGGCTTGAGTCTCCAGGGGTTGGGGGCAGCTTCATGCCCAGCCTTGTAACTATCTCTTGGCTTTGGGGAACTTGCTATGCCCATTGACTTGGCGGATTTGCAGTTTATCAGCCTGGCTTCATGTGGAGCCAGGATGAGGAACAGTTGCAGGGAGGGGTATGAGGGTGGTAGTAGAGCTACCAAAGGCGAAGAATCTTCTGTGGCAGTATTGAGAGCATACTTCCTCTGCCCATGCTCCCTGTTTGGCCTGCTAATCAGACCAAAAGCCCAACTCTGTCTACCTGTGACTTTCCTTGGGTGACCCCTGCAAACCTCAGGAAAGCAGTTCAGCTAATGGCGGTGACATTGGATTCTAATGGGGGAAGGAAAGCAGGAAGGAGAGCATGTTTCTGTCAACAAAGTTGTGCTTTCACTAGTCAGAACTTGCTGTCGGCGGTCTTCAGCTCTTTGGGTGATTACTGTGTTTTGGGATTAAAGTGCCATGCTGCTTGTAGAAGAGGCTGTAAATCATAAAGACAGGTAGGGCTGAGGAGTGGAGGCAGGACTTCCAACTGCACTTGTCGATAACCCAAGGTGAAGGCTGACTGAACTGAGAAATTGCTACTTCCCAAAAAGAAGATACTTGGAGCAGTGGTAAGTCCTCTTCTTAAACTATCTTACTTAATTTGCCCACTCTGTGGTTGGAACTGCCATGTCCATTTTGCAGATGAGGAAACTGATGCTTAGAAAGGTTCAGTATTGCTTCCAAAGCTTCATAGCCAGTAGAGGCAGAGTTTCATACCCAAAGATCTCTATTTTCTCATTATTTTTTTATAGAGGAAATCATGACAAGCCATTATTTTTAATAATAAACTTTTAATTTTAGAATAGTTTTAGACTTACAGAAAAGTTGCAAAGATAGTACAGAGAGTTCCTGTAGACGCTGCAAGCCATTAATTTTTTTTTTTCTTCTCCTCTCTGGCCTGTTTTATGAGGATTCATTGGGGGGTAGGGAACAGATTTGGAAGGAGGACAGTTTTTCCAAAGATTCCAACTTGGTGATTTTTCAACTAGGATTTTTTGAGAGTCCATTAGCGTACATCACTTCTCCCCTAGTTTCAGTCTGTCTCAGTTCTGCTCAACTGGGCTAGGCCTGGCTTTGACGTCTTGTTTCATACTCGAATACCCTACTTCTGACTCTCTCAGTAGAGTCACTCTCTGGGTGTCAGAGAGTTAGGGAGGGCAGGTAGATGTGGGGAGGATCTTTAGCAGCTTGGCTTCTGGACTCTTTTCTGTCTGATGGGGCTGGGACATGGGAGTGTTAATATCTTCAGCTAATGTTCGATGGCCTGGAGCCAGAGCCTTCCTGAGGGACCGAGACAGCATTGATGTGGTGAGGCCTATTTGCTTGGATGCTCTCTTGAGTGTATCCTTGTATGGTGCCAGAGTGGCTCATGGTGGTCACTGCTCAGGGCCCAGTCCTTGGTCTGCAGGCAGGCAGGCAGGCAGGCTGTGGGCAGGATGATATCCATGGGCAGCTGGTGTGAGTAGCTTTGTGTCCCAGGCACATTCTCCATTTAAGGGAAAGGGGTCTGCAATCTTCTTGGCTCTGGGTGTGAATGGGCTGGCCTGCAGTTTGCTCATGGCCTTTGCTGGATGTGCTTCTTCAATGAGATCATTCCAGAATTACATTCCTGTGAAATTATATTTCACTCAAGATGTGAAGCTGGATTTGTGTCAAACCATTGGCACTAAAACTCAGGGCTCAATGTGAGGCAGAAATGAGAATAGGGATAAACAGCTCTTCTTTAGAAGGAGGGGAAAGACGGAAGGAGAGAGAAAACAGTTGTTAAAGGATTTTGCATTTAAAAATTGGTGCACTGTAAGCATACCCACAGAGTCAGAATTGCCACTCACACATGGAAAGACAGGCTTGATGTTTGTTGCCTCAGCTGCCTGCCACCCCCAGGCATAGGGGTTCAATAGGAGCTGGTAGTGTGGGGGATACCCCTGAGGCTTCAGTGTCTGTGGTTGCTGGAAAGCTTGAGAAGCCTGTGTCTCTTGTCATGGCATTCAAGGCCCATTTCTATTGTTCTAGCCCCATTTTGCCCACCCTTCCACATCTAGTTTCTCTCTGTCTCTCTCTCTCACACACACATGCTCACATTCACTCTGTGTATTTCTACTCGTAACACTCCTGACAACAAATGTATGTGTGTGCTTTTTCCCACAACAGCCAATTCACCAACTCTCTGGACACTAACTGGGAGTCTTACAGTTTAATTCAATTTTGACAGTACCTGGAGTTAGCACAATCCCCACAGTTTAAGGGATTAGTCCCACAAGATTCCCCCCACTTCAGACGCCAGTTGCAAGTCCAGGCCACCCATACATCTGACTTACTAACTGTGCAGTTGGAGGGGATGAGGATGGTTCCCACAACGTCCTCCTCGGGTGTGGTAATTTGCTAGAGAGGCTCACAGAATTCAGAGAAACAGTTTACTTATTATTACCATTAGTATTACTTACTATTACTTATTATTATTACTTATTATTATTAAGGATACAACTCAGGACAGCTAAATGGAAAAAATGCATAGGGCAAGGTATTGTGTTTGTGTGTGTGTGTGTGTGTGTGTGTGTGTGTGTGTGTGTGTGTAGGTGTAGCTTCTGTGCCCTCTCCAGGTGCACTACCCTCCCAGCCTCTTGATGTGTTCACTAACTCAGGAGCTCCCTGAACTTTGAAGTTTCGGGGTTTTGTGGAGGTGTCGTTATGTAGGCATGCTGTGGTTTGAATGTCCCCTCCAAAACTCATCTTGAATTGTAATTGCCATTGTGATGGTGGTATTAAGAGGTAGGACAGTTAGTTGATTTAACCGTGAGGACTCTACCCTCGTGAATGCGTTAATGCCGTTATCGCTAGAGTAGTTTCCTGATAAAAACAAGTATGTGTGTGCTCTTCCCTTCTACCCTTTCACCATGGGATGATGCAGCAAGAAGTCCCTCACCAGATGCAGACCCTTGATCTTATACTTTCAAGCCTCCAGAACTGTAAGAAGTAATCTCTGTTCTTTATAAATTAGCCAATCTAGGCCAGGCATGGTGGCTCACGCCTGTAATCCCAATACTTTGGGAGACTGAGGCAGGAGGTTTGCTTGAGCCCAGGAGTTTGAGACTAACCTGGGCAACATAGTAGACCTCATTTTTACAAAAAACAAAAAGAATTAACTGGGGGTGGTGATGCACGCCTGTAGTCCCAGCTACTCAGGAGGCTGAGGTAGAGGATTGCCTGAACCCAGGAGGTCAAGACTGCTGTGAGCCGTGATTGTGCCACTGAACTCCAGCCTGGGCTACAGAATGGTATTCTGTCATAGCAGCACAGAATTGACTAATACAAGGCATGATTGATTAAATCATTGACCATTGGTGATTAACTCAATCTCCAACCCCTCTCCTCTCCTCAGAGGTCAGGGGTTGAGCCTGAAAGTTCCAAATCTCTAATCATGTCTTGGTTTTTCTGGTTTCTGGTCCCTATCCTGAAGCTATCTAGGGACCTGCCAAAAGTCATTTGTATCTTATTAGTATAAATTCAGGTATGGTTGAGGGACTTATTATAAATAACAAAACAGGCTCCTTTCACCTCATCATTCAGGAATATCACTCAGGAAATGCCAGGGGTTTTTGAAGCTCTGTGCCAAGAACTGAGAAGAAAACCAAATATATATATTCTTTATTTTATCTCTCTCTCTCTCTCTCTCTCTCACACACACACACACACACACACACACACACACACACGCCCTGCATGCTGGCAGTGTGAAATGATCACTATTCCTACTCTGTATGATTCTACCTTGGATCCCTGTGTACACACTGTTCTCTTAGCTTGGAATGTCCTTTTCCCCTTTGTCTGCCAAGAGAACTCCAGCCACTCAAAAGCCCAATTTCAGCACTGCCTTCTCTGAAATCTTTTGTGCTTTCACCAGACAGAGCTATTTTCCATTGTGCTATCACTGCTCCTTGTCATCCCACTGTCCCTACACTTCCTGTGTGGTATGTTTTGGAGGAAAAGGAATATTTTCCCTAGTTCTTAGTATGAGTAGGTAAGGAGCAGATGCTTGTGAAATGATTGCTGAAGAAAGAAACTTAATGAATGAAAAGTTGGACATAAGTGAGAGTGCGGTCTTGCAGGCAGGGCCTGTCACAGGATGGTGTCCAGCACGGCATAATGCCAACAGAGAGTCCAGGAGACTGGAGTCAAACTTGTAGAAAAGGTGGTGTGTCTGTGTATTTCTCTGTGCACATGAGTATGGAGTAATTTGTGCAGTGGCAAGATAGAGAACCTGGTGAGTTCTGGGTTCCATAGATAAATTATAGGGATTGGGTCTGGACTTAGATAAAGCTACTTCTTGAGCAATCTTTGCAGAGCTGCAGCAAGATGAAAGGGAAAGAGTTTGATTTGGGATTGGGGATTCTGGGTGGTGGTGGTGGTGGTACTCCTAATAATGATAATAACAACAACAGCATATCCTAAATGTGAACCAGACACCATTCTAAGCACTTTGCATATATTAATTCATTTATCCTTACAATAACTCTGTGACATAGCAACTGTTAATTGTTGCTATCCAAAGAAACTGAGGTTAGCAGCTACAAAGCAGTTCTAGGCGTGGTTCTGTACTTACTAGTTGAGTGATCTTGGGGTGAGCTGCTTAGCCTCCTTGAGTCCCAGCTTCCTTGTTTGTGAAATGGAGAAAGTACCTATTGCATTTAATCTCCTGGGCTTGTTAGTAGTGAGACAATACGTGAAAGTGTTTTGGAAAAATATAAAGTACTCTAAAGTACTTCGGAGCCAGCATTGGGACAGAAGGGAAACTTGCAAAGTAACTCTGGTTTAGTTATTGGACTTTTACTTCATGTGTTTGCTGCTCTGAGTGTGGGCCACAATGCACTTCACAGCTGTATGGGGCTGACTAGTGGCAGTCTCTTTCATTAAGCACCAGGATTTGAGCTGCCATTAAAAAAAAAAAGTCAAGAAACCAGTTTTATTGGAGCCAAATGTATATGTGTAATGTCATGAAAGATAGATCTTTTGTGGTAAACCAGCCCTTTCCTCCTAGCCAGGGAAGTAGTGAGGAAACTGAGTGGTGGGCATTTCATGGGGGAGGACAAGAAACCGTGAGGCCACTGCAACTGGTGGCAGAAAGGCTGGCTCAGAGAGAAGGCACAGCAGCTGACTGCAGTGTCCTGTGGTCTGGGGTGGGGTGGGGGTGGGGGTGGGACTTGTCTTTTTTTTCTAAGGTAAGAAGCTTGTGGAGAGTTTTAGAAGTTGTTTTAACATTGCTTTTGCCTTGGCAATGGAGACTGTGTCCCACATAGTGATACACTGCTGACACCAGACATGCAAATATGCCTGCACATTTGTAGAGTGGCAAGATAGAGAACTCGATGAGTTCTGGCTCACAGACAAATGTTAGGGATTGGGTCTGGACTTAGATGAACTATTTCCTGAGCAATCTTTGCAAAGCTGCAGCAGGATGGAAGGGAAAGCACTCTAGATTTGGTATTGGGGATTCTGGAGGGTGGTAGCGATAATACTCTTAATAATAATAATGAGAATTATAACAACAATGTATCCTAACCATGAGCCAGACAGATACCATTCTAAGCAGGGCTTAGCAGACAGTGCTGAGCCAGGCAGTGGTGAGGAGGGCGGATGAAGGGGATGGAGGGGGAGCGACCCCCGGGAGCAGCAACAGTAATTGCTAACAGTATTCTCTGGACCTTCTTAGCATCAAGTAGCTCAGACCATGAGATTTGAGCTCATAGTACCTCTAGGCCTGATAGCTGCCCGATTGACCATGATGCCTGAGTGTATAATTATAGGTCACTGAACAGAGCCACTAGTCAGCAACATCCCTCAAAAATGCCTAATTGTAGGCTACAAATATGAAAATACACAAGAGCTTAGATACATGTCATACCTCATTACAGAGAACAGTGGCATGAGTCAGCTGTGACTTGGGTGGCTTTAACATGCCGGGAGCCGCTTGGTGAGCATGTGGCTGGTCCAGAAGAGGGCAGGAGACACATTCCCCGGGCTTCCCACAGGGAGCCTGGGGACTTGGGGAAAGGGGAGAAGATATACACCGTGACCAGAGCCTGCTAGTCACACCTGCAGTTACACAGCTAAACGGGCCTGCTTACCCAAAGGTAGATTTGACTGCTTCTTGGGAGTTGTCTCCAAAACCAGTCTACAAACCACTTCAGGAAATTGCACAACTGAGTGGACCATGGGCAATTGTGAGTCTAATGGCATACCTGCTGAGCTCTGTAGTCCCCATTCACAGTTACCTGCACATTTATGGGGAAGGTAAAACAGATTAGGACAGAGATTCTTCAGATGAATCTATGGAGGAACTTCGGGAACCTGTGAATGCCCTAAAATGGTAGACAGAAACTTATGTGCATGTGCATTTTTTGGAGCATCTTGGAGTTTATCAGATACTCCAAGGGCTCTGTGACTTCAGAGTGAATCACCACTTCAGTAGTCTAAAATTTGGAGATTTGGGCCAGGCTTGATGGCTCAGCCTGTAATCCCAGCACTTTGGGAGGTTGAGGCAAGAGGATTGCCTGAACCTGCGGGTTCAAGACCCACCTGGGCAACTTGGCGCAACCTTGTCTCTACAATAAATCAAAATTAGCCAGGAGTGGTAGCGCACGCCAGTAGTTCCAGCTACTTGGAAGGCTGAGGCGGAAGGATCACTGGAGCCCAGCAGGTCGAGGCTGTGGTGGCCAGGAGTGTGCCACTGCACTCTAGTCTGGGCGACAGTGAGACTCCAACTCAGAAAACAAATAAATAAATACATAAAAAATAAAATATGGAGATTTGGGACAGTCGCTGAAATATGGAGATTTGGGACAGTTGCAGTAAGCATACTCCCTGACATCAAGGCTCTGCAGTATATCTGACAGCTATGGCTTATTTTGACTTCAGGTGGTATTCTCTGCTCTTTTTGTTATGTGGCTCTGAATGAGTTAGCACCCTTTAAGAATGCAGATATTTCTTCCTAGAAGATTTAGCTAATATCCCAAAGTCTCTGAGGGCAATTTCCAAACAGGAATTTCAGAAATGTTTTGAGAATCTTTCAAAATAAATGCATAGGCCTCTAAGGACTACTTTGTAGAGGTTAACCTCTGGTATGTTTGTCAAGTAATCCGTTTCATTATCTACAGTCCTGCACTCAGCAGTTGGAGCCAGGAGATGGCTCTAGCACTACCTGGGCCGAAGATGATCTTGGAATTACTCTTTTGCAAATGACTCTATAGTACTTAGGTTGTCACTCATAGATGCCAGCCTTGTAATTGCCTGAGGCTGATAGGAAATCTTAAGATCCTTGAG
This sequence comes from Tarsius wallacei, assembly GCA_963574415.1. NCBI lineage: Eukaryota > Metazoa > Chordata > Mammalia > Primates > Tarsiidae > Tarsius > Tarsius wallacei. Next base: position 12,992 of record CAUYQG010140116.1, read on the forward strand.
AGAAGTGAGGGTATCTGTCATGCCTTATGTTACCTAATGGGGCCATGCTTACTTAATTGCTGGGTTGAGGCAGCCCAGGTTCACACAGGAGCTCATGTTGTCTCATGGTGGGAAGGGGATGCTTGGATAAATGCCCAGCCTGGTTGCTCTGGTCTGGTCTGGCAGTGCTGCTTCACAGGGGAGGCCTCTCCCAGCTAAGAAGGAAGCAGTAGCTTGAGCTACATCTCTATGCTTGTGAATAGTGGTGGCATGGAAGGGTTTATTTGTGGCCTTGGGGCTCTCTTTCCCTTCAGTTAAATTTTTTAGTCAACTTTAAGAATTAAGGCGTCTCAGTATTGGAAGGGACCTTAGGTACCTGTGCCCATCTAACTGTATCTGCCTGTTGTGTTCCCTGCATGTAACTGAGTGGCATGTGATTGGAGGTTCAAGAAATGCATATGAAATGCATGAATCCCTGTAAAAAGCTTCACCGAACCATTGTCATTGCTTTATTTGTTTATTTATTTGACAAATATTAATAAGCTCCTGTTATATGCCAGTTACTCTTAAGTTCTGGGATGCCATAATGAACAAGACAGTTCTTATTCTCAAGAGCATTGTCTATATTTGAGAAATAAGGAATTAAAAAGAATTTATGGTCTCTAATTAGAATTTAAGAATAGAAACTTCTTTCTTCCTCATTTTGGCCTCTTTGGATCGTCTCATTGTCTGAAGTCTATTTGGGGGACCATAGAAAGCACATATAATCCCTTTTTCACATGAGAGCCTTTCCAAATTCTCCAGGCAATTATCACTCACCCCCCTCCATGGCCTTGTCTTCTCCAGGGTAAACATTCTCAGTTCCTTTAGTCATTTCTCCTGTGACATGCCTCTGAGTGCCCTCCCATCCTGGTCACTGTCCTTAGGACACAATCCAAACTGACAATCTGTCCCTCTGCCAATGTAGAGTCCACAACATAATACAATACCCAAACATGAATTTCCAGGGAGTGTTCTAGCCTGGAGCCTCTTTTACTTACTCAGGGCCTAGGCAATGATGGATGATGAAAAGAGGAAGTCCTGGACTTGGCGGGACCGAGAACATCTTCATATTAGGCCAGTCCTGGAATTGAGAACTCCTTCTTTTGTCTCCTCCCTGCCCCCCTCCCCCACCACTTGGTATAGAGGAATCTGCACACAGCCTTGCTGCCAGTGGCTTGCCTTTCCTTTTCTGAGTCACTGCCCTTCATTACCATGGTAATTAGCATGAGAAAGCAAATTCCACTTCTATAACTGTATTCTATTCTTGTCCTTTGTCACATTCTCCACCCTAACCCCCTACCTAAAATGACAAAACTTGAGTCCTGTGACATCACAACAGTTGGCTGTTGTAGCAACAGCTGTGATGTCACCAACTGAGGATTATGACTTCAAGGAAGAATGGAAGGAGGGAGTGTAGCTGGCAAGGAACACTTTGGGAACAAAGAAGATATTTTCATGCAAATCTTCACCCAGAAAACCTGAGTTGGCCTTTCAGGGGATGAGCTGTCAGTGGAAGACCTCTCCTTGGTTCCCATAGCTTCCTCTCTCTGTGGATTAATGATTTGGTTTATGGATGTTGCCCAAGTCTGAGTGTATGTGGAAGTCCCTTGCCGGCTGCTGGCTTCTGAGCTGGCTTTGGGTTTTATTCATGAGGTCGATGCTGAATAGAGCTTTTCAGGGAGGGAGTTCAGAGGGGAGCCTGGGAGCCGGGGGTGAGGCTGATGCAGATGTGTAGGCCCCCTAGGCGGAGAGGGAGCTGGTATGCAGCCACTTCTGTTCAGGCAGAGGGGCTGTTTTGCCAGTCACTGTGGGAAGCCTGAGTGTGCAGTTCACAGACCTGAGCGTTGCTGCCCACCTGCTTCTGGAGCAGGGGTGAGCCTGCCCTGGGAGCTCCTCTTGGCTCCATGAAGAGAGAAAAATCCCTGCTGCAGAGGCTCCCAGACTTTCTTAGTTCATGGGCCTTAGTGTTCTAGTAATTTTTTTTATAGTGCTCAAAGGCCAAAAGAAATACCTAAGTCTTCTTAAGTAGTTTTAAACAATTTTTAAATATTTATATTCTAACAACTGAGTAGCCATCTGAAAAAATGAAAGGAAATTGAAAGGAAAAATATTTTTATTTCATTCTTAAGTAACCACAGTGACTTACTAATGGGATATCCTGGGTCCTGCACAGTGTCTCAGCCTTGGCGTCATATTGGTCATTGCCATCCTCATTTCCTGTTCCGTGTTGCTTTTTACGTGGTGCTGGCTATTTATCACAACAACTGCTGAAAACCTAGTTTCACAAAGAAATGACATCATCAAACGATGTAGTGCAGTCTAATGTTGAGACTGAACTCGTGGGGTGTTGACAAATGTTGAGTATTGCTCTGTTTCCCTAAAAAATTTAAAATATTTTGCAACTTGTGAGTTTATCATGATGCTTTGGGGTACCTTAGCGCACAGTCTGAGAAGCATAGACCGGAAATTGCCAAGTAGTACTTGCTCTGTCTGAAGAAGGAATAAGAGGCTAATTTTGCCTCCATTATGTCCCTTAAAGGTGTTGGACAGAGGGATGGACATACTCCTCTTATCTGCAGTCTCTGCATTGTTAGGGGAATGCTGGACCCTTTGACCAGGGGAGTAAGGATGATGAACATCTCATATTTGTTTTGTGTTGATTCAAAGCCCTCTGAACTAGATGGCTTAAGGAAAACAGGATTTTTAACGCCAAGAATTCAGAGGCCAGGCATTGGAACTTCTGCCAATATCTTTTTCTAATTCATAGTCCAGACAGAGCTGGGCTGTAGGGTGTACTTGGGATGGAGGGTGACTTCCTGCCACAAGATGTGACAGAGACCAAAGAACTAGCATGCTCTGGTATCTTTTATAGAACCCAGTGCCAACCTCTCCGGACTCCAGGGTCTGCTGCTTGCTATGAAACTCTGGGCATATTAACCTCTCCGAGCCTCAGTTTCTTTATCTATAAAATAAAGGTAAGGACAGCTATCTCATATAGTTATTATTGAGATTACATGAGATTAACACATACATACAACAAGCAGAGCCTGGCTACATGGATGTACTTTCTTCTACTACCCTCCAAAATTGAGGAACAGAGGGCTTTCCTCCAAAGGGAAATTGAGCCCCAGTGATCTAACTAAGAGCTGCAGATTGAGAGTTACTCTCTGTCACTTCTTGATAACCTTACTTTGGGGATCTCATGTTCCCAAATCTGCTGAGTGCTGTATCCTGTGCACTATTTTTAAAGTTATTTTTTTCCTTTTTTTCATGTAAAACTTTTTCTTTTTCTTTTTGAGTTGGAGTCTCACTCTGTCGCCCAGACTGGAGTGCAGTGGCCGCTCCTGGCCACCGCAGCCTCGACCTGCTGGGCTCTGGCGATCCTTCCGCCTCAGCCTTCCAAGTAGTTGGAACTACAGGTGCGCGTTACCACACTCAACTAATTTTTTGATTTATTGTAGAGATGAAGTCTCGCCAAGTTGCCCAGGCGGGTCTCGAACCCGCGGGCTTAGGCAATCCACTCACCTCAGCCTCCCAAGCCCGGCCATGTAAAACTTTTTAATGAGTATATCATACAAGCATGACATTAAATATGTACCCAGTTCAACAACCACTATTCCTGATTTCTAATAGCATAGATGTATGATTCTGTTTTCATATTTTCTAAAAATGGGATCATAAAGTATATACTCTTGGCGTGTGGCTCTTTTATTCAGCATAATATGAGAGATTCATCTATGTTGTTTGTAGCTGCAGATTGTTTATTCTCATTGCTGTATAGTAATCCATTATGTAAATATACTATAATTTGCTTTTCATTCTTCTGATGATGGGCATTTGAGTAGTTTTTAGTTTAAAGCTATTATGAGTAGGGTTGCTAAGAATATTCTCATACTTGTCTTTTGGTACACATATTTCTGTTGAGTATATACCTAGGAAAGAAATTGCTAGTCATGGGGTATGCTTGTTTAGCTTTAGTATATGATACCCAATATTATTCCACAGTAGTAGTATTAATTTACACTTCTTCCGTCAGTGTTTGAGAGTTCCAGTTACTTCACATCCTTGCCGACAGATATTTTCTATCTGACTTATTTTATCCATTCTAGTGGGCATATTAATGGTATTACATTGTGGTTATAATTTGCATTTCCTTGATGACTAATGAACTTGGATAACTTTTCATACATCTCTTGACCATTTGGATATCCTCTCTGGTAGAATATCTTTTCTAGTCTTTTGTTTCCTTTGGATTGTCTTTTTCTTATTTATATGTAGAAATTCTTTATATGAGGGGGGACCCAAATAGAAACGGAATTGTCTTTTGGAGGTTGGGCCCTTTGTAGTACAGGTTCCCTCTCCCCCCACATAATTGTTCAGGAACCCATCAGCATCAGTGTACCAGCAAGCATTGTTGTGAGAGGCTATGTTCAACTTCAGTTAATTTTTTTATTTTTGGAGATTCTTTCAATGCATTTGCGCATTTCATGGTGGATAATTTATGAGCACACCTGCCCACAGTGTGCTGAATGTTCAGCAGGTTTTGACCAAAAAGCGGCATGATCTACCCAATCTCGCCCCAAGCAACTTTTTTTTTTGTTTCCCCAAAGAAAAAAGTCCTCAAAGGGAAACGTTTTGCCAATGTGAAAGAGGTGAAACAAAAAATGGCAGAATTACTAAAAGACATCAAAATTGACAAGTTCAGAAACTGTTTTGAGCAGTGGAAAAAGCGTCTTGATAGGTGTATTGCATCAAACGAAGAGTACTTTGAAGGTGACTGAAGTTTAAACATGTAAGCATAAATACACAGTTTTCTAATAACTGAATTTCATTTTTGGGGGGTCTCCCCCCTCGTATATCCTGGATGTGAGTCCTTTGTTGGCTAGATCTACTGGGAATGTTTTATACCACTCTGTAGGTTTTCTTTTCACTCTCTAAATGGCATTTTTTAATGAACAGAGTTTTTTTTTTTTTTGGTTGAGTTGGAGTCTCACTCTGTTGCCCAGGCTGGAGTGCCTGGCACACTCACAGTCACCCCAGCATCGATCTGCTGGGCTCCGGCGATCCTTCCACCTCAGCCTTCCAAGTAGCTGGAAATACAGGCGCGTGCTACCACACCCGGCTAATTTTTCATTTATTGTAGAGATGAGGGCTCACCATGTTGCCTGGACTGGTCTCGAACCCACAGGCTCAGGCAATCCATTTGCCTCAGCCTCCCAAAGTGCTGGGATTATAGACTGAGCCACTGAGCCCGGCCATGAACAGAGTTCTTATTTAATGTAGTCTAATTTATGATTATTTCCCTTCATGGTTATCATTTTTTGTGTCTGCTTACTTCAAGATCTCCTTGGCTTTTGCTCATGATTTTCCTTCCACTAGCAATGTTCTTCTGCCTTCTTTTTTTTGAGTTAGAGTCTCACTCTGTTGCCCAGGCTAGAGTGCAATGGCATGCTCATGGCCACCCCAGAATAGACATGCTGGGCTCAGGTGATCCTTCCACCTCAGCCTTTCAGTTAGCTATAACTACAGGCACGCGCTACCACACCTGGCTAATTTTTTTCATTTTTTATTGTAGAGACGAGGTCTCGCCAAGTTGTCCAGGCTGGTCTCGAACCCTGGGCTCAGGCAATCCTCTTGCCTCAGCCTCCCAAAGTGCTAGGATTACAGGCTTGAGCCACCATACCTGGCCCTTCTGCCCTCTTAATCTCCTCCAAGTACTGCACGACTCAGCCCAGTGTCATTTCCTGTCTCCTCTAAGAAATCCTTTCCATGTCTATCCTGTCCACTTGCTTAGGTGTCTTTCACCTTGCTCCCAGAGCTCTGTGTTCATACACAGCTCATGTTACATTGTGCCAGAATCTTGTCTATCTCAGACAGGATGGGGAGCTGTTCAAGGAAGGACCAGAGCAAGGCAAAGTAGCCTGGGGGCTGGCTGGGAAGACATGTTCAAAGGGATCGAGTAAGTAAATGAAAACCTTTGTGCCCAGATCTATCTCTCTCTCTCTGCTTCTCCTACACCATTTCACAGGCTTTCTTAACTTTTGCTGCCTTTTAATGAGCATAAAGATCTTTCATGCTTGGGGATTGTGCTCCAGATTGAGCATTAACTACATGGCAGTGCTTCAGGAAGGACTGGTCAGTAATGTCCAGAACAGTAGACATCAGGAAAGGAAGGTCCTGTAATTCATTAATTACAGAGAAAGGGCCTTTGCATTTTATAATAGGTAAGACATTGTAATCTTTTCAAAGAGCAATTTTAGTTGAGTTATTCGACTGAAGCCACTCCTGCCCAGAATGTTTGGGTACTCAGAGGGCATGGCCCCCTTTTGAATTTTCCAGGTGGGTGTGATTGCTTCAAGAGTAGGTCAGTCTCTGGTGGGGACTGAAGATGGGCCTGGACAGTGGAGCCTGATGCTGTGTTCAGGGAGGACTGCTCACTGTGTTCAGGGAGGGCTGCTCTGAGCTAGTGGCAAATATTTTTTCATTACAAAAGTGTATTGAGGGCTTGGGCTGTTCTAGGCACTGAAGATACAGCAATGAACAGACAAAAATGCTTAGGCTCATGGAGTTAATATAAACATAATAAGTAGAAAAAAAAGCAGTATATTAGATGGTAATAAATGCTATGGGGAAAAATAAAGCAGAAAAGGTGGGGCTAGAGTGCTTAGGGATAGCAGGGAGGGGAACTAGGTCAAGGAAGATCTTACTTAAGAAGATGGTGTCTGACCAAAACGCCTGAAAGAGGTGAGGGAGCAGCTCTCTGGGAGAGTGTGTTCCAGTTACAGGGTATAGCAGATGTAAAGGCCCTGGGGCAGGAATGTGCCTGGTGTGTTTGACTGGAGTGGAAGAGCAAGGGGGAAAGAGTAGCTGAAATGAGGCCAGAGATGTAATAAGAACCCAGCTGATGAAGGGCCTTATAAGTCATTGTAAAGATTTTGGCTTTTGCTTTGAATGAGTGGGGCTGTGTTTTTTTGGGGGGAGGGGCCAGGTTAGGCAGAGGAGTGACAAGAGCCGCTGTTGCTAATGTTGGTAAATGGATGATTGCATTGAGGGTCTGTTATGATTGTTTCTATTTTCTCGATGATATAGGAAACAAAGTCGGCTAAAAGAGTGAGGATAACGGAGGAGGCATTAAAGTTGAGAGTGGGTGGAAAGCTAAACCCTTGGTCCAGAGACTTCCAGAACCTGGGTTCTGAGTGTCCTCTCTTCTCTATAGATGGCTTCTCCTTGGTTTTGATGTTCTCATGCTAGACGTGGGGTTGTCTCCCTAAGCTACCGGTGGGAAATCAGAGGTATTGACACTTGTCCAGTCCCTTTAGCCCTTACTGTTTCCTAGAGATGGTGCAGCTGGTGGGTGGCGTGTTTTTCTGGAGCAGAGGAGGCATCTTGCCATCAGTCAGATTGAGTTCCACTAGACCAGAGAGTGTGGGAAGGGTGAGGATAAGGTCAGAACTTAGGGTCGGGAAAGGATTCAGAAAGATGTTGACATTTGAACTGGATATTTAAGAAAGAATGGGGGTGGAGGACATTCAAGATAGAAGGAGTTGGTTGCACAAAAACTAGAAGTCATAAACATTCCTGGAATGTGCAGGAAATGGCAGCCAGTCTGATGTGGCTGGCCAGAGGGATGGCGCTGGTGTGGGATAGGCCTGTGGCCTTTGCATCATCATGGTGGTTATGGGACCCACCACATTCTCCTTGCCAAAGTGAAAGAGGGCTGTGGTTGCCCCAGTAGCAAGCTTTTTTGTGGGCCAGGCCTCCATTCCACCTTCATTTTCAAAGTGGTAACAAACCATTGGGCAGAGTGGGCTCCATCGTCCCTGGCAGAGCTAGGCTAAGCCACTTGCTGAGAGGCTGAGTTTTCAGACTGGCAGACACAGTCATGTCTAGTTTTAAAAGCTGTCTTGGAAAAAACCAGATTTCCTTTGGCCTGGAATTACTTAACAAGCCTGAGGGAAGTGTTTAGAACTAGCTTAAAACCTCCACAGAATCTGTGCTGAAGTGGAGGAGGACCATCTGGCAGGAAAAGGGATTGAAAAATGGTTCAGGTTGAAAATTCAAACTTAAAGGACTTTCTTTGAGGAGGAGAGTTGGGAAAGAGGATGTGGGAGTGATAAATGGAGAGTGAAAAGATGGAAAGAGTTCTTAATTTTTTCTGCCTATTATTCAACAACAACAAAAAATAATATTTTCCCGTGGCTGGTTGAGGGAGATTTCAGCCTTACAGGGACCTATAAAAACCACCCAACAGTCCTTCTGACCTCCTAACAAAACACTTGACCAGGCTTGTTATGCCACTGACATTTTTGCTTGAAGGACTTTCTGGACCTAGAATCACAGGACTTGGGACTGGAGTAGAAACAATCCAAGGTCCGAGGTGTATAGCAGTAATGAAGAAAAGAGGTTTGTTGTTTTGGAGGGAATAGGGTAGACTTGAGAAAATCCTTCCTGGTGCAGTTCCTAAAGCTTTTGATGCCCACCCAACCAACTTTGGGAGCCCACGCGCTCTCCTTTCCCCTGTAATTCCTTATTTTTGGCAGAGCCAAAGACGAGGTTGTGGGCAAGAAAAAGAGGAGAGAAAAGAGGACTGAGAGAGGAGAAGGCCGATGTGAATGAGGACATGGCAAGTTTCCTAGGAGTAGTCTTTCCTCATGGGTGTGTTGGATGAGGACCTGTTACTGCAGGTGGGGCCTGCAGACAGTGGGCATACTTGTGAGGAGATTGGGAGGTGGAAGAAACGGCCTACCATTGACAGTCTGACCAGGTGGCAGCTACAGCCAGAAGACTTTCACCACTTTTATGGCAGCTGTGACTTTGGAAGAGAGGGTTGCACCTGCGGCCAGTGCTTGACTTTCTAGGGCCTTTTGTCATCCTTGCCTTTAGCTTCTGGGGCCCTCTTTTGTCATCAGTTAGCAAGTCAGTCGGCATTTATCTGAGCATCTTTTATATGCAGAACTCTCTGCTGAGTACTGAGGGTCATTCATAAAACTGAGAAGAATTAGCACTGCTCTGCAGCTTTCTCAGCCTCATGGGGACAGAGGAGGCCAGGGTGTCAGGAGACAAATGGGATCGCTGAACTTCCTAGGAATGTCAGGGAATGAGAAACTGTGTAAGTGAGCTGCTACAGCAAGGCCTAGAGCTGTTAGTTCCTGCAGAGCCATGATGGGAGTAAAGCCCTTCCTTTACTAACCCAATCCTAGGAAAACCACAGAAGAGGGGGAATTGAAAGTGCACACTTTTCTAGTATGTAGATTATTTTACCCTATTGCAGCTATGTGGTCCTGGGGCATGGAGTCTTCACTACGTAGGGTGGCACACGTTGGTCACCTGTGTAACTTTGTGACCTCCATGGTGGGTTGGGGATTTTAGATGTTGTTTAATTTGACCTTTAGGTTTTGAAAAGTGATGAATCAATTCACAAGTTAAACAACATTAGGTCTCCTGGAAGGCATTTCTGTCTTGAGCAAGATTTAAAATATTAATCTTATTTAGATTTAAAGTAGCATGTTTGTAACCTGTTACTATTGGAAAGAACCAATTGCCTGCCAAATTGAAGATTACCTTTTAAATAACATAAATAGAAACAAGGAGACATTTCAGCTTTTAAATAACACTTTATGTGGTTCTGCTTTTACTGTAACTGTCACTCTCCCGGTGAAGATGATTTCATATGCGTAGAGGGTTGTGCAGATCTGGGTGAAGTTCCATAAATTGCAATAGAATGATCCCAATTTCATGTAAATCCTTTTTTGTATTGTGAAACTGGAACTTTGGCATTGTAAATGATCAGCTGGTTTTTCTGAATATAAAGTGTGAAAACACAGAACAGTATTTTGATCTATTTGATAATTTTGTGGGTTTTTGAGGAATTAATGAGCATGTACATAGAAATAGTGACTGCTTAAATACTGTGTCTGCTTGCACTCTTTTATTACACCCAGATTCTGTACATTTTAGAGTATAATAAACACAGTTGTGAGTTGTATTTAATGAAGAAAAAAGAAAGTGCACACTTTTGAGAACTCTGGTTTGTGTTCTTCAAAGGAACCTATTCTAATGATGCTGCAGAATTGTGTGTGTAACTGAGGGGAGGGGGTCTGTGGCAGGAAGAGAATGGGAGAAGCAGCACCAAGAAGATAGAAAGAAAGGGGCCCAGCTGTTTCTCAAGTTCTTTTCTTAGTCTGTTTCTAGGAGCCCTTTTATCCCTTTGAGAACCAGGAAAATGGTTGGTTGGTGGGGAGAGCAGGCAGGGAGGGGCTGTGCCTTGTGCTTGCCGATGATGGGCTTTGCTCCCTAGGGGAACTTTTCCACGGGGATTTTACTTCAGGAAGGACAGGAACTGAAGTGGAGATCTGAAGACTCCATTGCTGAGGGCGAGGCTAAATTCCCGTGGAGACTGATTTAGTTGCATTGCTAAGCCCCTTGGAATAGGAGTGCCAATGTTGGCTGCTGAGACTCTTGGAGGAAGAAATTAAAGAGATCTTCTTCTTCGGGAGCTGCCAGTCTGTTCCTTATCTTCTTGGCCATGGCCTGTGGGCAAGGAGAGGTTAGGAAGGAGTCGGTAGGAAGGTGGAGAGGGTCTGAGTAGGCATTTGCTGGGCAGGATGAGTAGGCAGGTTGACCCCAGGGCTCTCAGCTGCACACTGTACTGTAACTGTGATGTCACTGTACCGCTTGCAGTCTCCTGGCCGTGACCAGGTTCTCATAGCGCACACACACGCTCAGTTCCTCTCCCACCCTTTCCATCCCTTCGGGCTGTTTCCTAAGCTGTAACTTCCTTGTGAACAGATTGCTCAGGAAATGAGTGGAATGTAGATGCCAGCAGAAATTCTCTCTCGTGGTTGAGAGGTTTCCGTTGACTTCTTATCTGGGCTAGTAAGGCAGAATGCTGGATGGCGTTTGAGTTTCCTCTCAGTGGACACTTGAACTTCAGCAGCATGGGAGACTTCCCTTCAAACATGCACAGCTCTTCCTCATCACTCTCTAGGCTCAGGTGTCTCTTCAGAAGCAAGGCGTACCATTCCATCCACAGTTATGCCTGCAGAAAGGTGTCGTGTGGACATCTAAAAGTGTTACCTAAACAAGGGAACACAGATGTTTCGCTCTAGGATAGGAAGGTTCATTCTTTGAGGCCGGGCACCCTTCAGAAGCTGCTCCTTTCAGAGAGCGATCTCCCACTGGTCCCTTCTTGGACCTTTGGGAGAGCTTATGTGGATCGGAGGATGGGGGTTGGGTGGGTCAGAGGAAGAAGGAGCACTCAGGTTGCTGTCAGCCTGCCTACACATCCTGCCCAGCTAATGCCTACAGATGAAGGCTGGCCTGAGCAAAAGCAGGCAGCCTTCCGGAAGGTCTTTGTGCAGCAGTGAGGAAAAGAGATGGGAGTTTTAAGCAGCCAAGAGTCTGTGCCCTGCACTGCTACTGCCCAGCCGTATAGGAGGTTTTGTGCTGCTGCTCCCAATACAGTACCTGCTAACCTCCCTGCTGGGATGCAGCATAGACAGCCGCGGCATTTACCTATTGACTGGGGAAGTCAGGTCCAGCTGAGTGAAGCTGGCTGGATGGAGGCACTGGGTGGGGCCAGGCAGTGCTCAACTGGAGAGGGCTCCCTCACCTAATGGGGTCACTTGTGCTTAGCTCGGGCCACTGTTGCTGTACAGAAATGCACACAGTGCTGGCATATTTTCTCATTTTTCAAGAGGAGGTAGAATCTGAATTTTTATTTGTGCTCACCTAGTTTATTAAATGTTTGACAGCTATTCAAATTATTTAAAAATAAAGGAAAGGCCGAATGGGACATTTCTTTGCTACTTGGAAGGCTGAGGCAGAAGGATCACCTGAGCCCACCAGGTTGAAGCTGCGGTGGCTGTAAGTATGCCACTGCACTCCAGCCTGGGCGACAGAGTGAGACTCTGAGTATTAAAAAAAAAAAAAAATATATATATATATATGTATATATATATATATATATATATATAAGTGCTTATACCATTAGTATTATAATTATTTATATAAAAGGTCTAGCAGCCTGACTCATAATAAATGTGCCTTTTCCTTAGGTCCTCCAACCGTGGGTAACAAATAGGTGAAGGCTTAATTCAAATGTCACCTCACGATGAGACCTTCCTGGAGTGCCTTTTTATTTGACTTATCTCTCTTCACAGTTGCCTTCTCCAAGGCAGGGACTCTGTCTTTCCCTTTTTATATCCTAGCACCTTGCACAGTGCCTGACATAGTCAATGGATTGAATAGTAGTACCAGGGAGCCTGAAAAATGACTCAGGCTCAGGAATGGAGAGATTGTCTTCCAAATACCTAGAGAAGCATGATCTGGAAGAAAAGCCTCTATGTGCCAGACAGAGCAATCATAGTAGGTAGGTCATGTTATTATTATTGCTGTTATCGTGAGAAAGTGAGTCTTTGAAACTCACTTGTGCAAGGTCACTTAACTAGCAGTTGTCAGAGGCAGGGTGAGACTCAGTTATGCGACTCCAAGTCAGGTGTTCTTCCCATGACCCTGCAAGTGCCTGGGACTGTGGGCTCCATCTGAATGCAGTGTGTAGACAAATTCCAGAGGTACTTTACTGTGTTCCTTTCTCTGGATCATAACTCTTCAGATAGTTGTCTGAAATTTGTCACAGCTGGGGTTTTTGGGTTTTTTTTTGAGTTGGAGTCTCACTCTGTTGCCCGGGCTAAAGTGCAGTGGCATGCTCACGGCCACACCAGTGTCGACCTGCTGGGCTCAGGTGATCTTTCCGCCTCAGCCTTCCAAGTAGCCAGAACTACAGGCGCATGCTACCACACCTGGCTAATTTTTTGGTGTATTGTATAGATGAGGTCTTGCCAAGTTGCCCAGGCTGTTCTCGAACCTGTGGGCTTAGGCAAACCCTCACCTTGGCCTCCCAAAGTGCTAGGATTACATGCTTGAGCCACTGCGCCCGACCACACAGCTGAGTTTTTGAGGAGCTTGTGATTGGTGGTAGATGCTAACTGAACAATTTCATTTTTCAGACATGTGCTTTCTGCCTGAACTTTGCCATCGATGGGCCTGGGAACGAGTACAATAGCCCCTTATCCCCTTCGCTTCTCTGCCCCATTCCCAGTGGGCATTTCTTCTACTTTAGGAGCATCTTCTCTCCTTGCAGGCTGCCTAGCCAAGGTTTTGGGCTGCAAACATAGATGAGGGCTTGGGGCTGCCTTTAGGAATTGGGAGAGACAGGATGGCCCAGGAGGCCAGCATCCCGGGACTTGTAAGCCTGAGCCTCGGACATAAAGGGTTAGCCTGGCCTTCAGCTCCTCACGCCCCCAAATTATTCTCTGACTCTGATAGACCTAGCTCAGGAGGAGCAATTGGTAGGGAGGATGGTGAGTTGGCATCTCTGTTTTTCTAACCTAGTGGGCCCGTCCAAGATTCTCAGCAGAGCCTGCCCAAGATGCCTGAATTCCTGGGCCACTTCTGAGAATAGCAACAGCACTCTTGTAAAAATGTGACTAGGCTCCTGTCACAGGCCTGGGAGCAATTTTGTTTGGCTTCTCTGTTAGCTATGTCTTCATAGGACTTTTCTTTTTAGCCCACCCAAATGTCAAAGTCAGCTGCATTTTTCTTTCTTACTAAGTTGGCTCTGTGTTCTCATGTACAACTAACTACATAACAGCATTTCAGAAGAGTGAGTTCACCCTCCTAAGATCAGAAATTCAGGGAAAGAATATGTTTTTTTGTCATGTTTTTAAAAAATATATTTCAGTTTGTGGTCACTCCACAAATCTTCTGTCCTTTCCCTGAGGGCCTGCCCTGTAGCTGATAGAGCATGTCGTGTGTGTTTGTGTGTGTGTGTGTATTTGGAATGCAGTGGCAGTCATGGCTCTCTGCAGCCTTGACTTTTTGGACCTAGGTGATCCTTCTGCCCCAGCGTCTCGAGTAACTGGGAGCGTAGGCATGCATCACCAAGCCTGATTCATTTTTGGATTTTTTGAAGAGAGCGGGTCTCGCTATGTTGCCTAGGCTGATTTTGAACTCCTGGGGTCAAGCAAACCTCCCACCTCAGCCTTTCAAAGTGCTGGGATTATAGACGTGAGCCACTGTTCCTGGCCTTAAGTATGTTTTGTTGGGTGGTGATGGTTATTGTGGCCATTGCTAATGTAGCCACAGTTGAAGGCTGATGCTTAGCAAGTTGATTCCTTGTGGCAGGATGTTGCTTGAGAACCCTGAGAGATTCTAGAGGCTGTCTTTTCAAGCAACCCCAACCCAGGGTCAAGCTCTTCACTTGACCCTCGGTTGGTACAGGTAGAGGATATCTTACCAGAGCCAGTGGCAAGACTGACTTATTGTCATCATCTTCTTCACCACTACCACCACCATCACTGCTAACATTACACTATATATGTAAGTTTATAAAGACTTTTTTTTCTCCAGCAGATAAGGAAGAGTTTTCTCCACTTTCTGAAGGATAAAAGTGAGACTCAGAGTTGGTTTCTTTTTTCCAAAAGCATCTGCAGTATTCCCCTTGAAGGGAGATTTTATTGCTATTGCCATCAGATGATTGTCCCCATGCCTCTGGTCTACTTCCTCCCTCTCCCAACTACCACTCCACTCACCATCACCATCCCCAAAACCACAACCCTGTGAGCTTACATGAAGATAAAGAAGAGAAAGTGCATTTCATGTTGGAATTAGTGCAAAACTATAAATGATACCAAAAATTAGGATTTGACTTATTTTTTATCACCAAAACCAATCACTTACTTGTACCAAGGTAATAAATAAAATGGCCTCCAGGGTTAAGGTCATTAGTGGCCATAAATACATCCAGATATATACTTCATTGTGGTCACTATGATATGAGGATGACAGTTGGAGTGAGAGAACTGCACTCATGAACTATTCAGCTTCTGTGATCGTGGTATTAGCCCAGGCATATGCACATTCACATTGGAAATATGCTTGATGTATCAGTTGTGTTGTCTCTCACACCCACTCTCCAAGGCACTTAAAAAGGTCTTTTTAGCCCTTAAGTTTCAACCTCTATATTGAGATATGATTCACATACCATAAAATTCATCCATATAATTTAATGGTTTTTAACATTCACAGTTTTGCAACCATTACCACTAATCCCAGAACATTTCTATCACCCTAAAAAGAAACCCCATATTCATCCCAGTCATGCTGCATTCTGCCACCCTCAGCCAACCCTAAGCAGCCCCTCATTTCCTTTCTGTCTTTATAGATTTTCCTATTCTGGACATTACATAAAAGTGGAATCAAGGTGACTCATGTTGTAGAATATATATCAGTACGTTATTCCAATTTATATCTGAATAATATTTTATTATACAGGTATACCACATTTTATTTATATATTCGCCAGTTGATGGACTGACATTTGGGTTGTTTCCATTTTTGGCTATCCTGAGGATTGTTGTTATGAGCATTTGTGTACAAGTGTCTGTATGGACATGTTTTCATTTCTCTTGAACATATACTAGGAGTGGGTCATGCTGGTTCATATGACAACGTCTATGTATGACTTTTTGAGGAACCACCAAATTGTTTTCCAAAGTGGATGCATGCAGCATTTTGTATTCCTACCAGTAATGACTGAAGGTTCCAGTTTCTCTACAGTCTGACTAGCACTTGTTTTCATCTGTGTTTTTAATTATAGTCATCCTAGTAGATGGCAAGTAGTGTCTCATGTGGTTTTTATTTGTATTTCCCTAATGACTAATGATATTGAGCATTACTTCATATGTTTATGGGCCAAGTTTATATTTCTGGATAATTTTTATTTAAATTTTTGGGTTATTTGTCTTTATATTATTAAGTTGCAAGAATTTTTAAAATATATTTTGGATACAAGTTTCTTAGCAGATATATGATTTCAAAAAATTTCTCCCATCCTGTGGATTATCTTTTCACTTTCTTGATGGTGTTGCTTACAGCACAAAAGTTTTTTGTTTTGGTATAATATAGTTTATGTCTTTTTTCTTTTGTTCTTTGTGCTTCTGGTGTCATATCTAAGAATTGCCTAATCCACTGTCACAAAGATTTACTTCTATGTTTTCTTCTAAGATTTGCTTTTGTAATTTTAGTTCTTATAGTTAGGGCTATGTTTTTTACTTAATTTTTATATATAGTAGGAGGACCTACTTTATTCTTTTGTATAAGGATGTTCAGTTTTCCCAGCACCATTTGTGGAAAAGACTCTTCTTTCCCCACTGAATTGTCTTGGCACCCTTTTTGAAAATCAGTTGACCATAAATGTAAGCGTTTATTGCTGAACTCTGAATTCTATTCCATTGCTTGTCTGTGTGTGTGTGTGTGTGTGTGTGTGTGTGTGTGTGTGTGTGTGTGTGTGTGTTGGAGTCTCACTCTATTGCCCAGGCTGGAGTACAGTGACACATTCAGTGCCACCGCAGCCTTGACCTGCTGGGCTGGTGATCCTTCCGCCTCAGCCTTCCAAGAAGCTGGGACCACAGGCGTGTACCCCATGCCCAGCTAATTTTTTGATTTATTGTAGAGACAAGGTTTTGCCAAGTTGCCCAGGTTGGTTTTGAACCCCTGGGCTCAGGCAATCTTTTCTCCTTGGCCTCTCAAAGTGTTGGGATTACAGGTGCGAGCCACCGTGCCTGGCCACTATTTGTATTCTGTGTCAGTACCACACTGTCTCGATTACTGTAGCTTTGTATTGTGTTTTGAAATTGGCAAGTGTGAGTCCTCCAACTTTACTCTTTTTCAAGATTATTTTGGCTGCTCTGGGTCCCTTGCATGTCCATAAAACTTCAGGATCAGCTTGTCAGTTTCTGAAAAGAAGGCAGCTGGGATTTTGATTGATCTTCCCAAATTGATCTATAGAATGGCCATTTTAACAATATTAAGTTTTCTAACCCGAGACCATGGTATATCCATATTTTTTATGTTGCAAATTTCTTTCAATGATGTTTTATACTTTGCAGTGTACATGTCTTGTACTTCTTTTGTTAAAATTTATTTTATTATTTTTGCTGCTATTATTAATGAAATCGTTTTCTTAATTTCATCTTCAGGTTGTTCATTCTAGTACATAGAAATAAAATTGTTTTTTATTTTTATTTTTATCTTTTTTGAGTTGGAGTCTCACTCCATCGTCCAGGCTGGAGTGCAGTTGCCCACTCACAGCCACCCCAGTGTCAACTTGCTGGGCTAAGGTGATCCTTCTGCCTCAGCCTTCCAACTAGCTGGAACTACAGGTGTGCACTACCATGCCTGGCTAATTTTTTTAATTTTTTTATTGTAGAAATGAGGTCTCACCAAGTTGCCCAGGCTGTTCTCGAACTGTGGGCTCAGGCAATCCGCTTACCTAGACATCCCAGATTGCTGGGATTACAGTAAAATTGTTTTTTAATATTGATTTTGTATCCTGAAAACTTTCTTGAACTCACTCAGTAGTTTAATAGTTTTTTAGTGGAATTCTTAGGATTTTCTACATGCAAAATCATGCCATCTACAAATAGAGATAATTTTACTTCTTTGTTTTCAATCTGAGTGTACCCTTAAGTTTTAACTTTTTTATTCCTTCCATTATTTGGCATAAAATAGTGTTCCCTAAAGGATGGCACTTTTACCATTAGTGATATATTAGCTGAGTATATATATAATACATGAACAGACTTTTTTTTGCAGTTATTTAAATACCTTAATGTATATTAATTTCATTTTCGTGGGAATTTGAAAAAAACATGATTAGCATGTCTAGCCTCCAGTGTTGTGGTGTCTATTCATATGCCACTTTATCAAAATAGTCTTTCATCCTTTTTAAAATAGCACACTCTCTTCACTCCCTTTTACCTCTACTTTGCTTCAGTTTTTCCTTCATACCATTTATCATCACCTTACAAATTATATACAAATATATGCTTATGTATCACACATACGTGATACATGCATGCTTTTGTCTGTTTCTCCCCACTAGGATGTAAGTTCCACAAGGGCAGAGATTTTGTTTTATTCTTTGCTGCATCGCATTTGCCTTGGACACAGGTGTTCAGTAAATATTAATGAATAGTTTATTGTTTAGGAACAAGGTTGTACTTTTTTTAGAAAAGGAAGTCAATTTTAAGTTTTTTAAGAAAAAATAGGTCAGGAGGTTTGCAAATGTGGCAAAAACCATAAAGACTATGGAATGATAGAAGTTTAGGAAATTCTAACTTAAATGAGGAGAGAAGGGATGGAAATGGAGTTTTGTTCCTATTTTTTTCATTTTCTGTGAAATGGTAAGTTATCTGTTAGTTCACAGACCCTTCCCTACCCCAGGCCAGGAGTCTCTAATATATTGAAAGGTTCATCATGATCTGCTTTAGTTCCTTGAATAGACAAGTTTTACTTTTATTCAACTAGAGTTAAAAGCACATGTTTCTTTTCCCAAAGCTGTAACACATGGAGTTAAACATATGTAGGAAAGTGGCTCCTACCACCTGCCACATAAACTCTCTTGGCAGTTCTAGAGGGCATCTGGAAGATGTTCGAGGTGCTTTAGGCTGCCCGTGGAAACTTGGCTCACTGGCCTTGTCTTCTTTGCAGGGCTCTGGGTTTGCAGAGAGCCGAAATGACCATGACTGCCAACAAGAATTCCAGCATCACCCATGGAGCCGGAGGCACTAAGGCCCCTCGGGGGACTCTGAGCAGGTGGGTATGGGAGGACTGCTGGGATGGCATCAAGGGACAGCAAGATGGCCAGGATTCCAGGTGGGATCCCTGGAAAAATGTAAATAATTATTATCATGACTCTGATAACCATCCAGGTGGCTGGTCTAGGCCAGCTTGTGCTGACCATTAGGCAGAAGTCATTTTCTAGCTAAGTCTCCACAGGCAATGGTGATAGCAACCCAAAAGCAAGCTTTACTTTGTGCTGTTGGAGGTGCCTACCTTTCCAAGGATGGAGCCAACAAGAAACAGCTAATGGTCTTCTGTCTGTAAGCTTTTCTCAGGATGGGGACAGCTTGGGGCTTGTGCCTGAGTTGGCTGTGCTGTAGTGAGGGAGGTCAACCACATTGTGGTGAGGATGGGTGGGCAGTTATATTAATACATATTAGCACAAACTCCAAGCAGAAGTCTAGACTTTATAAGAGTTTAGACAAACTACAGATTTTGGAATCATAGAATTTGATTCCAATTCAAGTTCTGATGATCTACTAGATAGTGAGCTCTCAGAATGTTTTCCTATGCCCTCTAAAATCTTTGTTATCTCATCTGTAAAATATTGATAATAATAATAATACTTATCTTACAGAGTTGCTGTGGATGAGGATTAAATGAGATAATATATGTCAGGGCTTAGCCTATTGGCTAGCATAAAGTCACTCTATAAGTTTTAACTCCATTCCTATCATGAGATCAAAGCTTCCAGAACTGGCAGATAGATGTACAGTGCTCCCACCAGGCCTTCTCAGGTCTTGGCCAAGGCTGGATGCTGACGTCCTGGAAGAACCTTCAGTCTCTTTTATTAAAGCCACATACCTTTCCTTTTTTTTTTTTTAAGTTAAACTTTTTTATTTTGAGATAATTGTCTATTTATATGCAGTTGTAAGAAAAAATACAGAGAGATCCCATGTACCCTTTAACTAGTTTCTCATGATGGTAACATCTTTCAAAACTGTAGTACAATGTCACAATCAGGATATTGGTATTGATACAATCCACCTATCTTATTCACATTTCCCTCATAAAGCCACATACCTTTCATAGCCCCTTCTGCTGAATCTCAGGTGGACAGATTTGGCTTTTGGGACCCCAGCCTTTAGGATAGATAACTACAAGAAGGATGCTCAGCTTTGTTTGGGACAGGCTAGTTCCTTCCTGGATTTCTGGGCTATGCAGTGTTAGGCTGAGTCCAGTGGGATGTGGCACACTCAGATCTGAGCAGAGGTGGTGGTAGATGTTTGGTTCATTCAGAACTGGAGTTCAGAGTAGTTGGTAGAACAGGGCAACAGGATGTAACCCCTGGGGAGTGACTAGCATGAAGGAGGCAAGGGTTCCCCACACCATATATGCAGGACTTAGTTGCAGTAGAAACAGTCTGGATGGACTGTGTTGACCAAACAAGGATTGATGGGCTCTAATTTGTCGACAACAGCATGGGACTTAGCCAAACAAACTGAATATCCACTTTGTGGCAGTAACCAAGGAGAACACCCTGGCCTTATAACCCCTCTAATTTAGACTGAGCTGGGTGGCATATCTGCTTCCCTGAACTGGGTGAAGCTGGGAATGGCAGGGAGCAGCAGTTTCTAGGGTAAAACAGGTGGAGGAACTGACTTCTTCCAGAGCGTATTGGTGGCCAAGGCAGAAACAGGTCGAGCTCTGAGTCTCTGTCTCCTGTTGTCTGCTCCTGGTGCCTGCTCCCGTTGCCTGAACCATGTTGCTGGGCTCTTCTCAGCCTTGTAGCCACCTTAACGTAATTAAGTTGGCAGATGGATACTGAGAATTAAGTTTCCATTTTCTTTTTCATGTCAGACTACTGTAGGAGTGAAGCAAACACATGTGGTTGTATAGTTTTATTCTTAATTTTAAAGAAATCATCTATTTAGGACCTGACTTAGAGATTACCATATCCAGCAACCCTCATCTCCTTTAAGGATTCATTTTTTTCTTCTCATTTCCACCATGCAGGGGTGTTGTGGAGGGGTAGGAGGTGCAATATTTACATCAAGCGTCAAAGTGGAATCAAGACTGCTGACAGGTGCCCCAGTTTCTATTTGCAATACACGCCTACATATTTCTAAACGTTTTCAGAAATGGCTCTTCCTTTAACATCCCAGTATGCTTGTGATCATAACATACTAGTTGGTGTTTGTAAGTATCTCAGCCTCAGATGTGCCTAAAAAAGCATCTTTTCAGCCTCCCTTCTATGTCATTGCTTCCTTCCTGCCACATTTCCTCTTTTCTCTCTCCCTTACTTTTTTTCTGGGAACTGGCTTTTGGCGTGGAGTCATAGACCTCTGTGGCTAGTGACGTTCTTCTCTCAGAGGCTACCCATGGGGTGTATGTAGGTGTTGTTTAGACATTGTGATCTGGTAGTTTCTTTGGCTGCCTTCACCCTTGGCCACATCTGGGTGTGATTTTGGCTCTAAGTAAAGCCATACGTTACCAGTTCATTCCAGAAAGCATTGCCAGTACATTCTGAAGTCCTCCTAGGTGCCAGGCTCTATACTAGACACTAGGGGACAAAAGGGGGCGATTCATTATTTTTCTCCAAGGCATTTACAAGTTGAATTGATGATCTTGGCACTTCTGACTCTGACCTTTTAGTAGATATTTGGCAGTGACCTGAGGTCCTTCTATCATTGCTAGCCCAG
The DNA here is from genome assembly GCA_963574415.1 of Tarsius wallacei. Taxonomy (NCBI): domain Eukaryota; kingdom Metazoa; phylum Chordata; class Mammalia; order Primates; family Tarsiidae; genus Tarsius; species Tarsius wallacei. Next base: position 34,339 of record CAUYQG010140116.1, read on the forward strand.
AATTCCAAGGAGGAGGAGACTCCTTGGTGAGGCCAGAGCTTTGACTGGGGAGGGAAGAGGTGCCATGGCCTTGGAAAGCTGGGCATTTGACACCCCAGGGTGTCAAATGGGGACTTCTACAACATCCTCATGAAGGCAGAGGAACCTGGTGGTACTCAGAGGCACTTATATGTAGCTTTGGGGGATGGGGAATACTGGAGCATGGATGGTGGGGATGGACTATAGGACCCTCTGAAACTGTCAAGGTATGTATTTGCAGGCTGTATCCTTAATTTGCAGGTGAACTTGGAGCTACCACCAACCCATTGCAGGTCAAAGATCCTGGATTCCAGTCCCTAGGTTTTTACAGGTGTTTTGCTAATTTTTCCCCTTCCTTTGCAGCCCAGTCTTGATTTGGCAGGAATGGGTAGGAGGAAGAAATCTTAAGTCCTTCATCGTACCACCTGAGTTTTGTTCTTTGCTCTGCCTTGGTCTCATGGAGCAGGTTGCCTTTGCTCTTTGTTGGTGAGGCCAAATGGGCATCCTGTTTCACCCTTACCTGTCAGGTACATCCTCCCCGCAGGCTGTTTCTACTTCAACTCACAGGCTATGGCTGTGTCCAGCTCTGGGGGAAGGCGGTGGGATTCACAAAGCTTCTCTGAATTTCAGAGGTCAGACTTGACTGTGTCAGTGTGATGACCTGGGGTGGGACTAGAAGCAGCCTGGTGAATTGCAAACAAGGAAATACTATGTTTAGAGCTCATTCAGCTGCCGAGACAGAGTGAACTTTGCCACTCGTTGCTCTCAGGGGATTTCACTTGTATAGTAAGGCCTGGCAGGCAGCAGGGGCTCTTTTCAGGAGAGCTGCTGTGCCTGCTGATTCCTCCACAGTCTCTTCGCTGTGAAACTACAGGACCTGGGTCACTGCAACTTGGACGTACGGATTGTCAGTCTTGTGATTGCAAACCTTGGTTCTGGTTGCAGTTGCAGAAAACCTGGGTGTCTGTAAGAATGTAGACTTCTTGAGGGCAAGGATTCTGACTTCCTTGTGTGTTCCCAGAGCCTGGCACATAGAAGACATTAATTATTTGTTGATCAGTTGAGTAGATGACTGGGCAAGCAACCTCTTAGAGCATAGGCTGTTGGGTTCTTTGAGTCCTTGTAGTACCTTCTTAATGGGTCTTAGCTTTCCAGACTATACATTCTTTGGACTTTCTTTCCAGACTATACATACATTCTTACAAAGGCAGAGCTGAAAAGGGGCTGTAGAGCTCATTCAGTCTAACCCTTCCTTGGTTTACAGATTGGGAAACTGAGGTTAAGAGAAAGGAGATACTCCCCAAGTATACAAAACTAATGAAAGGAAGATCTCAAGTCTACCTCTCTTGATCCTTCTGTTATTTTATTATACACCACATTCAATTCCCTATACACATTACTGGGATCTCCCTGCTCAAAACTACCGCCATCCATGATAAGGTCAAATTTAGCCTGGTTTGCAGGGTTTCATGATAGCACCTAGGTCTTTCTTTCTGCCCCCTTCACTGTGAAACTCCAGGACCTGGGTCACTGCAACTTGGAAGTCAGACTTGCGTTTGCAAACTTGCTTCTGGTTGCAGGTGCCGAAAATCTGGGTGTCTGTAAGAATGTTTTGCTGTTCACTAATGCAGACCTTACATTTTTGCTAGTCCAGATGCAAATATTACTTCTGTGCCAGTGTTTTTCTTGACCACCCAGCTAGGCCGGATCCCCATCCTCTCTGAATTCACTCGTAGAATCCTTGGTTTGGAGCCTCCAAGTGACACCATTATGTAGTACCTCAGAGGGTGGATATTTATGTGGCTCCCATTTCCCCTACTCAGTTGGAACCCTTTGGGGGCTCAGCAAAACTCTGTTGGAATGTTAGAGTTGGGAGGGATCTTGGGTACATCTGGCTTGTTACTTGTGTTACATATGAGGAAGCTGAAGCCCACACAGCTAATTTGCAGTGGAGCTATAATTAAATTCACATTTGCCGGTTTTGGGGGGAGGAGAGGAGAATTCAGTTTGTGCTATGTTCGTGAAGTCTGGAGGTCTTACTGCCAAAGTGGGTGCAGATTTGGACCCTTTGCCTTAGATTTCAGAAAGAGGGTAGAGCTTGGAGGCAAGACAAATCTGAGAGTCCTAGCTGTCGGTAAAAGATAGTGTTGCAGAGCCTATCCTGGCCATGGCAGGTCATGCCTTTGGAGGACCTGTGGCCTCAGCCCCTGCTACCCGAGATGCTTCCTAGAATCCAGCCATGATGCTGTCAGTGCTGGGCTGGTTATTTATTGCTATGTAACAAATGACCCCAAACTTAGTAGCTTGAAACAGTAACATTTACTTTGCTCAGAAAATGCCATTTGGGTAGGGCTCAGCAGGGAAAGCTTGTCTCCATTCCTTGCAGCATTGGTTGGGTGGCTTGAAGATTGGAGGTGACTCAATGTCTAGGAGCTGGAATCATCCGAAGTCTTGCTTGTCTGATAGTTGACACTGGTAGTCAGCTGGACTCCAGCCAGGGAACACCTAACTGGGCTGCATGTTGACAGCAAGACATCTGGGTTCCAAGAGTAAGCATCCTAAGAGAACAAGGCAAAAACGCATGGCATTTTAATGAACCAGCTCATAAGTTAAGTGGTATATTTTCTGTTGCACTATATTGATTAAGACAATAACAACAGGATGCCTAGGTTCAAGGTAAGGGAAGATAGTTCCCAAGACCTGAGGAGAAGAATATTAGCATCTTCTTGAAAGAAGGATATGTGGAATGGGATAAACTGTGGTACCTATCTTTGAAAAATACAATCTGCCACAGTCTACCCTCTGGTCACAACAATTCACATCCTTCCCAGATGCAAAATACACTCAATTTCTCCCCTGAGATCCCAGGTCTTATCCTATTAATGGCTTCAGCTCGAAGTCAAGAATCTTGTCATCAAAATCAAGTCAAGGTATAGCTGGAGCTTTTTGGGGTGTACTTCCAGTCCTTGTGTGCGGCTCCTTGAGTACTGTTTCTCTTGCTCTGAAAGAGAATATATATTTGCCACACTGGTGGGACAGGCCTAGGATAACCACAGTAGATGCTTCTGATCAGAAAGGGGAAAAGAGACACCCAGCAGTTACTGTTCCATTGTAATTCTTCTATTCAGTGGGACTAATTCCTTGATGAGATCTTGGTTCATTTCCTTTATCTCCAGCTCCACCTCTGAGCTTTTGATTCTACCCTCTGACTCATCCTTCCTTTTCCATAAAAAGTAGCTCATTATTGCGGGTGAATTGTTCTCTTTCTGCCCATAATATGTTAAGGGTTCAAAGTCTCCTCTTCATTTTGCAGTGTCTGTTCTTTTCAGCCAAGCTGATATACTTCCTTTAAAAACTCTGTGAGTTCCTTATGAATTAATTTATAATCCATTGTAATCGACAAAAGGCACACATACAAATCACTTCACTATAAGCCCCTCTTTACTTTGGATTTCCTGTAAGATTGCTATGAGACTCCAGTTTTTAAGGTTCTTAGAAGCCTTCTTGTCTATAGCGAGGATCTACAAGTCCCACCTTTAAGATACTTAGGAGGCTTTTTGTCTGTCTGTAAGGTCCTAGGAGGCAACACTTTAAATTAGTTTTTGGATCAATTTAAAGTATACAGTTTGGCTGGGTGTGGTGGCTCACACCTATAATCCCAGAACTTTGGGAGACCACAGCTAGAGGATCACTTGAGGCCAGGAGTTTGAGACCAACTTGGGCAGTATAGCTAGCCCCTATCTCTAGAAAAAAATTCAAAAATTAACTGGGCACGGTAGCACATGCCTGTAGTCTTAGCTATTCAGGAGGCTGAGGGAGGAGCCCAGAAGTTCGAGGCTGCAATGAGCTGCAATAGTGCCACTATACTTCATTCTGAGCGACAGAGCGTTCAGTCTGAGCAACAGAGCACTACCCTGTCTCTAAATAAATAAATAAATAAATAGATAAGTGTACAGTTTACTCAATAAAACCATTACCACAACTGGAAGCCACGTGTGTGTGTGTGTGTGTGTGTGTGTATGTATCTGGGTCTCATTCTTGTCTGGAGTGCAGTGGCATGATCACGGCTCACTGCGCCCTCAACCTCCTGGGCTTAGACGATTCTTTTATCTTTGTCTTCCAAGTAGCTGGGACTAGAAGCACACGCCACACACAGCTGGCTTTTTATTTTGTGTAGAGAGGGTCTTGCTATGTTGCCTCAGCTGGTCTCAAACTCTTGGACTCAAGCAGTTCTCGCACCTCAACCTCCCAAAGTGCTGGGATTACAAGCATGAGCCACCATGCCCCAGCTGGAAGCCCTTTCTTAATTTGATAATTTTTCCTGTCTAGAGACACTGGCAATGAAAAACAGTTTTTGTTTGTTTATTTTCTTAAATAGAGATGGGGTCTCCCTATGTTGCCCAAGCTGGTCTCAAACTTGTGGGATCACATGGCTCATGTGATCCTCCCTCCTCAAGCCTCCCAAAGTCCTGGGATTACAGGCATGAGCCACCACACCCAACCTGAAAAACAGTTTTTCTGATCTAGCAAGCCGTTTCTCATTCATGTTTGTAAAAAGTTTTTCTTGAAAACAGAAAAACCCCTTTTTAGCTCATGTCTTAATAGGACGCTTGAAAAAGTTAAGATGGCAACTTTAGCACTTGGCCTGCAAATCTCCTTCGCTAGTTCATCAAGTGTATTAGCTGTAGCTCCTATTTTCCATGTTACCACAGGCAACAGACTCACCAAACTTTCCAATACCATGAGGGTCCCCTTCTAATAATATTTTCCTTACTTTCCATTAAGCCTCTTCTGACAGCCCAAAAGTCGATGTTTTAAGAATTTCAGTAGCACCCCTCTTACAGGTACCAAAATCTGTTATCTACTGTCATATAACCACCCCAACATTTAATGGTGTGAAACAACCATTTCACTATGCTCCCAGACTCAGTGGATTAGGAATTCAGACAGAGCACCGCAGTGATAGCTTGATCCTGCTCCACAATGTCTGCCTTGGCTAAAGAGAATTCAAGGCTGAGGTGCCTCAATGGGTGGGGGCTGGTTTCACCTGGAGATGTCTTAACTTCCATGTCTGGGATTTGATGCTGGCTATTGCTGGGACTTCACCTGGGATAGTAAGCCAGAACACCTACGTATGCCCTCTCCACATGGCCTCGGCTTACTCATAGCATGGGAGACAGGAATCAGAGGCTGGTCATTTATTTATTGTTTTTAGATTGGAAACTATAGTTTGTTTTAAAAGTAAATTAGAAAGAGGGAAGAGAGAGGAGATTCACCTTTCCAAGGCAAGAGAGGGGACCAAAGTTTAGAAACCATGACGGCGGCCATAGCTCAAAGAGCACACGGCCACACCAGAGTTTAGTAAAGCAATGGCCCAGGCTGCTAATTTCTTGAGGCGTGGGTCTGAGAAGCAGCACAGTATCATTTCTGTCATATTCTATTGGTCAAGCAGTCACAGAGTCCAGATTTAAGAGGAGGGGTTATTTTGACAGGAGACACGTCAAAGAATTTGGGGACCATGTTTTAAAATCACCACAAGTGCTGTTGGTGCAGTTTCCTGGAACTGGATTTCTTTCTTGGCTTAGTATCATGCCTGGCTCTGCTTTATATAGCAGCCTAATTTTTACCGAACTAGGACATTAGGGATTTTTCTGTTGGGCATCAGTAGCCTCAGTGAGTGCTTCCACATTGTAAGTATTCTCTATTGATTCACTACTGCTGCTGCTTAGGAGGCTTGGGGGTTTTCATTCAGAGAAGAGCTCCCCAGTCCTCCTTGTGCTTCCTTAGAAATCGGCTGAGGGGCAGATGGGTATGGCTTCAGCAGAATCTTAGACGTGCTTTCTTGATGAAAAGCCGACTCAACTTATGCTATGACTCTGGCTACCTTTCTGCATAACCTAACAAACTGTGAGGGCCCTCTGGAGTCTCTGTAGATGGTGGCCTAGATGTAATCCCAGTTGGAGGCTGAGGCTTCCCTGGATTCTGTTGGGGGCTCCCAGCCATTTGAGATGAGATTGCTTTGGGAGCAAGAAGGCCAAGTTACGAGTGTCAGCCTGTCCTTTCGCTTTTTATTGGGACTTTTCTGGAGTGGGATGTCAGTTGGAATTACTTGGTGAGTTTCTGCTGTAGGCTGGGAGCAAACTGCTGAGCTTGCCGACAGGTCTCAGGCAGTCCTCCTCCTTGTTCTCTTCTGCTGTGTCAGGGCATGGCCTTGGGTAGCACAGTGAGAATGCCATCCCCAGAGTTGGGGAGTCACTGAGTGGTAGGAGGTTGCTAATGTCCACTGAGCCAGCAAGACCCTTAGTTGAGAAGCCCAAGAATGATGAAGGGCCACCTCCCAGGCAGTTTCATTTGAAGCAGGCCAGATATCCACTTAGTAGGGATGGAAGCATATAGAAACTGGGCCCTATGCAACCGTCACCTGCAGACAGGCTCACTTCATGGCACTCAGCACATTCTGGTACCTCTGGTGCTATTTCCCGAACTCTTAGGACTATTCCCCAACTGGCTCCTACTTGGTCCCTTCGTGTTACTAGCACTTGTAGTAGCCCTATGACCAGGAAAAAAAAAGTGATTTCAAGTATGCTGAATTCAGAACTGCCTTGTCATCAAGGACTAAAGATGGCCTTCCCTCCAAAAAAGTCCCTCACTGCACTTGATGATTTATGTGGCATCCCTTAGCACAAATGCTTCCTGCTGTGTTACTTGAGAGGGGCCTGTGTCACAAACAAGGGTTGGATCATGTTCATGTGAGATGGTACCAAAGGGAATATTTTACACTTTAACTCTCACTTTCTGTCTACTGCGCATGTGTGCACACACAATGCTTTCTCTTGAAATTTTTTTTCCCTTTCCATACCCTAGTTCATACTCTCTCTGTCTTACTACTTGTCCTGTATATTTTTCTCTCTGTGTATGTGTTTTTTTGTTTTTTTGTTTTTTTGTTTTAGTCAGGGTCTCACTCTGTTGCCCAGGCTAGAGTGCTGTGGCATGATACAGCTCCTGGGCTCAGGCGATCCTTCTGCCTCAGCCTCCTAAGTAGCTGGAACTACAGGTGTGTGCCACCATGCACAACTTTAGATTTTCTGTAGAGACAAGGTGTTGCTATGTTGCCCAGGCTGGTCGTGAACTGGGCTCAAGCAATCCTCTCCCGCCTCAGCCTCCCAGAGTGCTGGGATTACAGGCATGAGCCATCATGCCCGGCCTGTGTTTTGTGGTTCCCTTTCTTTTATATTTCCTTTACATTCTCTCTCCCTGCCCCCACTTTAAACTGTTTGTCTTACTCCATCTCTCCTAAAAGTGTTGGTTTTGGCCAGTTGCATGCGGCAGTGTTGGCATCCATACCTGTGCTGAGCCGCAGAACTGGCAACCTGCTGACAAGGCTGTAGCACCAGTGCCCAGTTCCATGGTGTCTGCCTCCCTCCCCAGGGGTATGCTCTGGGACTGGAGAACAGCAAAGCCGAGAGGGCAAGAGCAGAGCCTTGGGTGTCTGTTGGCTGCTTGGCGTTTACTTTTTTTAAATATTTCTTTCTTTTTTCTTTTTTTTTTTTGAGTTGGAGTCTCACTCTGTCACCTAGGCTAGAGTGCAGTGACACACTCATGGCTACTGCAGCCTCTACTTGCTGGGCTCAGGTGATCCTTCCACCTCAGCCTTCCAAGTAGCTGGAACTATAGTCATGCGCCACCTTACCCAGCTAGTTTTTGATTTATTGTAGAGACGAGGTCTCACCAAGTTGCCCAGGCTGGTCTCGAACCCCTGGGCCCCAGCAATCCTCTCGCCTTGGCCTCCCAATGTGCTGGGATTATAGGCTTGAGCCACCGCGCCTGGCCTAAAAAGAATATGTATTTTACCTTTATGGAATTATTTATAGTGTTTGAACACTTTTACAAATTTACATCATCCTGGTCACCCAGCTAGTATGTGAGGATATTCAGAGTAAGCACTGTCCCCATTTTATGGATAAAGAACCCGAGACTCAAAGAAGTAGGTGACTTGCCTGTGAACACACCCAGGAAGTGATGGAACCAGAACTCTAGACTCTTGCTCAAGAATATAATTTTTGCCTTATGGGATAGGGCTTTGGGGTCTGACAGCCATACTGGGCTGCACTGAGTGTTTTGTGTACCTTGCGGAGATGTTGTTCAGGTCATACAGCACAGAGGGAGAAGCAAGGAAGCTTGTAGGCAATGTCCTGGGCAGGTAAATAGGAAACCTAGGTTTTAGCCATTTATTTTTTTCATTCATTCATTTAGTCATTCAACACAAATATATTCATTCCTACTAAATTCTAGGTGCAGTGCAAAGCACAGGGCATATCAAGATTAACGAGATACTGTCACCATGTTCAAAAAAGGTCCACTCATAGTCTAGCGAGGGAGAGGAAACCATGTTGCAATAAAGTGTTGTACATGACATAACAGATATCTTTCCAGGTATAGTGGAAGCATTCGGAATTGGTCATCTCCACCTGGGTGAAGGATGTGAGAAAGCTAAGATTTTGATGTGCCTGAGGGTGGCATACAGGATTGGTATAGAGGGCGAAACAGTGTGAGATGGTGAAGGGAAAAACAGGAAGGGACCAGATCATGGAGGGCCTTGTTGACAATGCAATGCCAGTGAACTTGCATTTTATTCTGTAGATGATAGGGAGTTTTGAGCATGATCAGTTTTGCATTTTAAACAGATGTCAGATGAGAGGATGGACTGGAACCGGGTTGAAACTGAAGGCAGAGAAAGAAGTTGAGAGACTGTTTTAGGTCGGGCGTGGTGGCTCATACCTGTAATCCTTGCACTTTGAGAAGCCAAGGTGAGAGCCTTGCTTCAGCCCAAAAGTTCGAGACCAGCCTAGTCTCTACAAAAAATACAGAAGTTATCTGGGTGTGATGGTGTGCACCTGTAGCCCCACCTGCTTGGGAACCTGAGGTGTAAGGGTTGCCTGAGGCCAGTAGGTCAAGGCTGTGGTGATTGTGTCATTGCACTGCAACCTGGGCAACAGAGAAAGACCCTGACTCAGAGAGAGAGAGAGAGAGAGAGAGAAAGAAAGAGAGAGAGAGAGAGACTATTAATATTCCTTGTGAAAGATGAGATCTGAACTAAGAAAGTAACAGCAGTGGGGATGGGGAAGAGGAGGACAGATCTAAGAGATGTTAGATGTTAGGAAGCAATATTGATAGGATTTGGTCATCAAGTAGATCAGTATGTTTGGGAGGGGGCTGGATCCAGATGCTTGAAGGAGGTGGAAGAAAAATCCCTGACCTTTTGTCTCCTCTAAGAAATGAGTTGGGAACACAGCAGTAAAAGCCAGGGTGATGGAAGCATAAAGCAGCATAGGCATGAAACTATGTGAGAAGATACTCAGTGCTTGTGAATGGGAGGAGGGTTCTCCAGACCGTGTGAGAAGACACCTGGCACAGGTGGATGGAAAGTGGGTTCTCCAGTCTAAGGCCACCCCTTTTAGATGGGCTTTGGACCCCTGCCTCCCTCACTGCCTTCTCAAGGAAGTCGCTCCTACATTTGTGCCCTCTGTGACCTTCATTGACAACTTTTCCCTCTCTACTGGATCATTCCAGCTCCAGTCATCATTCAAGCATGCCATAATGCCTTGTAGCTCAAATTAACAAGCAAAATGTCTCTGATATGCCACATTCTCCTCCAACCACCCTCCCATGTATGTTTTCTTTTGTAGGAAAATTATTTGAAAGAGTTGTCTGATCTCTCTGTCTCCACTTCTCCCCCCTCCCACTTTCTTGAATTTCTTCCATTCGAGCTCCCCTTCTTAACTCTCCACCAAAATCTCTCTTCGTAAGATCCCAGTGACCTACATGTTGCCAAATCTAATGATCATTTGTCAGTCCTTCAACTCAGTTGTTGGCAGATTTGACTCAGTTGATCACTCTCTATTTCTTGAAGGTCTCAGGACATCACTCTTAATGGTCTTCATTTTTTTTGAGTCAGAGTCTCACTCTGTTGCTCAGGCTGGAGTGCATTGGCATACTCACTGCTACCACAGCCTCAACCTGCTGGGCTCAGGCGATCCTTCTGTCTCAGCCTTCCAAATAGCTGGAACTGTAGGCACACAGTTGTTGTTTGTTTGTTTTACTTATTGTAGAGATGAGGGCTCACCAAGTTGTCCAGGCTGGTGTCAAACCCCCAGGCTCTGGCAGTTCTCTCACCCCTGCTTCCCAAAGTGCTGAGATTACATGTGTGAGTCACTGCGCCTGGCCCTTCCTCTTTTCTTACTAAATGTTCTCCTCAGTCAGTCTCCCAGTCTCCTTGGCTGATTCCTCCTCCTTGGCTGGACCTTGAAACACTGGAATGTCCCGGGGTTCAGTCCTTGGACTTTTTTTCTAGCTATACTTACATCCTGGTCACATAGTTTTAAAATTATATCTATATATGACTAATGACTCCTAAGTTGAAATTTATAACTGGAACCCCATTCTACTAGGTATTCAGATAAAAAATCTTGATCTCTTTGTCTCTCACGCCTCTCATCTAATCCATCAAAATAGATCCTTCTCTACTGCTACTGTTCTAATTCAAGCCTTCATAATCTGGATTGTTGCAGTGGTCTTCTGAGTAGTCCCCCTGCTGCCACCCTAGCATCCCTGTGTGTCATCCTCTGATGTGAAGTCACTCTTCTGCTCACACCTCTTCAAGAGCTTCCTTCTCTTCAGAGTACAAGCCTAAGTCCTGTCAGTGGTCCATGGGGTCCTCCATGATGTAGCCTCTGGTGTCTCTCAGACTCATCTCCAGCTCACTCCTCTTCTCCCTCCACTCTGGTCACACAGGCCTGCCTTCCTGTTGTCCCTGAAATATAGTAGGTATGCAGTTGTCTTTACCCTCCTGCTCTTTCTACCCAGAACATTCTTCCCCTAGATAAACACATTGCTACTTCCGTCAGGTTATGTCACATGCTCCCCTGGCAGAGGGGCCTTCCCTGATCTCTCTCTCTATAAAACAGCAACTCATTCCCCCCATTAACCTCTTAGGCCTTCACCCTCCTTTCTTCTTTATTGGCCCCATAACCATCCCACAGAGTTGATTAGTTTGTAATTTGCTCACTCTGAACAAAGCAACACGGTGTCCCTCCCTCAGAGTGTCACCTATAGAAAAAGAAATTTTGTCTATTTTTAGTCTCTGCTGACCCTTAATGCCTAAAATAGTGCCCAGAATAAATTGAGTGTTCAGTATACACTGGTTGAATGAATGAAGAGCCAACGTGTGTCTTCAGCCTGGTGGGTCTGGCACATTGTGGTCTGGGTGAGAGGTGGCTGCCTTTGTTCAGTTTCAGAGAAGTTTAGCAAGGAGCTGTCCAGGAAATGCTGAAGAAGTGATGCTGGAGCATGTCAGTGTCAGAGTGGTCGGCCAAACCACGAGGAAGGCTTTGCATAGGCGGTGGCTTCCTGAGGCATCCTTGATCCAGGCACTGCAATTCTCTTGGCCACAGTTTCCCCTTACCCAACGGAGAGATAATTATTTTGCTTTCACTCCCATTCTCAGTTTGAGGAGCTAGGAAACAAATAGAATGAGTAAAACTGAAGCCCAAGAGTGAGCACTCTTTCCCATCCATGCCAGGAGATGCCACCTGCCATGTAAACTCACTGTCCCAAAGACCCAAGCATCCTGACACTTGGCCCCTATTGTGTCTCTCCTGAAGCCTTCCTGCTCTCTAGGTGACAGATTCTCCTGAGCCCTCCCTCAACCTGGGAGTAAAGACTGATGAAGGCTGATTCTTGGAATGACAGCACTAGCTTCATTTCCAGGGACTGCACCTGTAAGAACATCAGAGCCTGTAGTAGTGAGAGAGATCCAGTCCAAGCATCGTGGAGCCTGGTCTGAGGACAGGTGAAGGAGAGAGGCATGGGGATGGAAGTCCCGGGCCAGTGGTTCTCTGCTGGGATGAGAGAAGGTCAGTTATACACAAGCCTGACCCTTCCCACCTACATCATTTTACTACTGCAGCATAGCAAGCCACCCTAAAACTTAGTGACTTATTTATCACATTTCACATGTGGGTTTTCTGGCAGTTTCTCTAGGGTTTCCCCTGTGCACACTCATGTAGCTGGACCCAAGATGGCCTCACTCACATTTCAGGCAGTAGGATGCTGGCTGTTGACAGAGATGGTCCACGTGACCACTCATCCTCCAGAAGACTAGATTGGCTTCTTGTGTGACAGCATTCTAAGTGGGTAAAGGGAGAAATTTCAAGGCCTCTTGAGGCCTCAAAGTTGGAGTTTGGACATCTTTTAATTTTCACCACCACATTCTATTTGTCAAAGCAAATAGAGATCAACCCAGATTCAAGGGGCAGAGGAACAGACCCACCTTTCCATAGCATGAGCTGCAAGGAATTCATGGTCATATTTGATGTACTGCCCCTGCCTCAACAATATTTAGGATCTAAGGACAGAGGTAAACTGATAAAGTTTCCCAGGTGATTCTTCTGAATAGTCATTCCTTGTTAATATTAGTAATTATCAAGCTAAGATTGAGCACTCTGTGTTAGGCACTAGGCTCAACACTTGATGTGTATTATCTCTATTTCTCCCAACAATTCCCTGAGATATATGGTCTTTTAACTCATTAAGGAAACAGGCTGAAAAAGAGAAAGTTACTTGCTCAAAGCCATGAAGCTTTTAAGTGGCTATATTGAACTTGAACCCTAATGCCATGATGTTCTTACTCTTTATTGAGAATGACTGGCCTGGCATAACTTGGTAAAAAACAGTACTAATGATAATTAACATTTCACATCCATGGTCTCGTGTGCCATGGCAACCCTGCTATGTGGAACAATTTTGAGAAAATGAAACTGGATGCTCAGAGAGTGAGCTCATTGCTAATAAGAAGTGGGATCAGAAACATATGGAGAGTGCAGAGAATTCTACCCTCAAGTGAGAATGCCATCCACCTGAGGACAGGGACTTATCTTTTTTGTTTACCAGTTTATCCCCAAGACCTCGGAGCAAGTGAATGCCGCCTTCTCTCTGATGAACCCAGGGAAGCCCGGGTTCATCATATTCAGGCCCCTCTTTGGTGGAGTGCCTTGGGCCTGGCCTGTGATCAGCGATGATACCAAAGACAGCATCTTAAGAGGAAAGGGCCAGCCCACTGTACTGTAGGTGTTACTAGAGGAGAGAAGTGAAACCTCAGTAAAAGGCTAGGCATTGAGAAAAACATCTGAACCTGTGGAGATTTATTCATGCTGGAACCACTAAGGGAAGTTATAGAATCATTCTTTCTGGAAGCATACTGGAGTCAGATGGGCCAGAGATTCTGAACTATTATTGTTCTGCCCCACCTACAGGAGCTATGCTCCCAATGACCATAAGTAACAATGGTTCCATGGACCAGTGAACTCTTATCTTGGAGGTTAGAAAACACACCCATAAGGGGAGCATATGTCAGAATGTCTGGAGTGGGTGAGGTGCATGTCGCTGAAAAAGACTTCTCAAGAGATTCTGAGTCTTATTAGGTGTCTGTCATCTCCCATTAGAATTTAAGCTTCCTGAGGACATGAATTTTTGTCTATTTTGTTTATCCTTGTATCCAGCACCTAGAACAGGGCCTAGCATGCAGTAGGTACTCACTAAGTATTTGTTGAATGAATAAACAAATGATGTGGTCCTCTTGTAAAATGCATCTTCTCTTACCTCTGGTTGAGAATAACTGGAATAGAGTCCTTTTTAGCCCAGGCACTCATTTGCTTAGGGGCTGGACTGATGACCTTTTCATAATTATAGGTCTGTAAAATAAATAAGAGAGACCTAAGGCCTCTGTCAACTGTGAGTAGGTTGGGATCTCCTTGGGCTCAAGCTTGGTGCATTGCCTGCTGCTGCCTACCCTAGGGAGGGCTGAGGCTTACTCTGTTCACACCTCCTCACTGAGCAGAGTCTTTTTGGTCATCGGCTTGGCTGGGCACCGAATTTCTCTCATCTGTGCCCGTGTATACGTGGGATGGTTCTTGTTGGACTCGCCCTTTTAAAAACAACTTAAGCATGTTGAGGTTTCCTGTTGACTGGGGCCAGCCAGAGGCCCATGACCCAACAGGGAATTGTCAGCCAATCCGTGACTCACCCGAGCTCCAGTTTTCTGTGTGTGAGCAAGCAGTGACAGCAGTCTGGCTTGGGGCAGCTGGCTGCCTTCCTGTGAATGGCATGGCACTGTGAAGCCTATGAGGCTAGATAGCCAGCATGGAGGGCATGGCATTAGGGTCAGGTAGGCCTTTGTAGTGTGCAGTGTTGGCGAATCTTGCCATCTTTGAACTAAACCTGTTTGGACAGAGTTCTGAAAGCTGACAGTGAGTTTCCTAGTAGCCAACCAGAAGAGTGTGCAGAAGAGGAAGTGTGTATTTGTTTCTCTCCAATAAGCGGGCTCACGTGCCCGTTTCCCTTTCTGTTTTTGCTCAGCACCTTCCAGATACTATGACCCTGACCTAGAAGAAATCAAGGACTAGTAGGGAAGATCAAGAGGTCCCTTGATACTTGTAAATGCAGTGTTCTAGACAGGGGTGTGCCCAGTGCCGAGGGGCTCAGGCAGTGCTGTGGGCCTGGGCAGTTTACAGAGACAGCAGAGGCACCGCTTCTCCACCAGAGAGGCAACTCAGTGTCATATAAGTTCATATCCCTGCTTCACTTACCAGCTGAGTGACCTTGGATGAGCTAGTTACCCTTTCTGTGCCTTAGTGTTTTTCATTTGTAAAATAAATATAATCATTTATGATAATAACCTCATAGAATTTTTGTGACGATTAAATGAGTTAGTATATGTGGAAACATTTCTTTAGAACTGTTCCCGGTATTTGCTAAGATCTGTAGATGGATCTGGGGCTGAGAAATGGCTGATGTTTATAGGACGTGATGCCACTCCTGGAGGCGGGAGCTGTGTAAGGGGTTGGTCTCCCCTCCCCACTGGCCTCCTCCTCATTGAGAGAGTGGAAAGGACTCTTTCCTCAGGGGCTCTCCTGACATTTTTGAAGCCCCCAAGGATCCTAATTCTGGTCAGGATCCAAGCTGAGGAAGCGAGATGTTGTGTCCAGTAGTAAAAGTCTCAGGGGAGATGGGAGATTGTTAGGGGGAAAGATCAAGAGTGTTCAAGTGTACATATTTGGGGCCACTACAGGAAGTAGTGAGCTAGAACTGCCTTTTGCTTGCTAATGAGGGTTGATGAATGACATCTCTGCTCACCTCCACTTTCATTGTCATGTTGGTAACTCAATCATAGCAGGAATATTTATACTACAGAAACTGGCAGATGCTACTAATCTACGCTGTCTCCCCCAGAGAGGTGGTTGTTAAGCATTTAGCAGCACACCACTCGTCTTGCTGTTCTCTGGTTGGCAGCTGTAGATTCTTGGGATGCTCTAGCCTGTTATAGCACAGGCTTCTATTCCAGACATTACTCAGGGTCTCTGGGGGTGAGTTGGGCAAGGAGGCCCGTTGAGTTTGGTCTGCTGTGGTTAAGGGTCTGCTTCTCTCCTTGAGGACGGCCTTTAAGATACATTACTTGAATAGATTACTTTTTAGCTCACCAGTTCTGCAGAAAAGAGATGCTGAGCTCTGTAAGAATAAAACACGATGCCTCTGGTTGTTAGGCCACTCACTGCCATTTTCTTTATTCTTTTTTTTTTTTTGCTCCCAGGTCTCAGTCAGTCTCTCCACCTCCAGTTCTCTCCCCACCGAGGAGTCCTATCTACCCCCTCAGCGATAGTGAAACCTCAGCCTGCAGGTACCCCAGCCACTCCAGCTCCCGGGTGCTCCTCAAGGACTGGCAGTCCCACGATCCTTCACCCCAGAACCCTCAGGATCCCTCCCCAGATACTTCACCTCCCATCTGTCCCCTCAAGGCTACCAGCTTCAGTTATTTGGACAGAAGCTCGTCAGTGTGCAAGAGAGAGGACCCAAAGGAGCACGTCCAAGGCACAGCCCAGGATGCAGAGGGAGTAGCTGCCTTCCTCCCCCTTGCCCAGAGCACGCCATTCTCAGGGCCAGCGGTTGGCCCACGGAGTGTCCCGCTGAACCGCACTGGCACCCGTGCCCACAGTCTGGGCATCCGGGAGAAGATTTCAGCATGGGAAGGTCGCCGAGAGGCTTCGCCCAGGATGACGAGCCTGTGTGGAGAGAAGCGGGAGGGCTCTGGGGGCGAGTGTGCAGCCAGTGAGGGCTGCCCCAGCGTGGGCTGCCCCAGTGTGGTGCCGTCCCCCTGCAGCTCAGAAAAGACCTTTGATTTCAAGGGCTTCCGGAGGATGAGCAGGACCTTCTCCGAGTGTTCCTACCCTGAGACCGAGGAGGAGGGAGAGGCACTCCCTGTCCGGGACTCTGTCTACCGGCTGGAGAAACGGCCAGGCCGGAATGAGCCCAGTGCCTTCCTCAGGGGGCATGGCAGCAGGAAGGAGAGCTCAGCAGTGCTGAGCCGGATCCAGAAAATTGAACAGGCCCTGAAGGAGCAGCCAGGCCGGGGGCTCCCCCAGCTCCCCAGTAGCTGCTACAGTGTGGACCGAGGGAAAAGGAAGACTGGAACCTTGGGCACCTTGGAGGAGCCAACAGGGAGTGCAAGTGTGAGCGCTGGCAGCCGGGCAGTAGGAGTGGCTGGAGTTGGGGGGGAGGCGGGCCCACCCCCGGAGAGGGAAGGCAGTGGTCCTACTAAGCCAGGGACCTCTGGAAATAGCCCTAGCTCCCAGCTGCTGCCATCGAAGAGCTCCCTTGATCCCGCTGTGAACCCTGTCCCTAAACCCAAGCGCACCTTTGAATATGAGGCTGACAAGAACCCCAAGAGTAAGCCGAGCAATGGTCTACCTCCTTCACCCACACCTGCTGCTCCACCCCCCTTGCCCTCCACCCCAGCCCCACCAGTCACCCGGAGACCCAAGAAGGACATGCGTGGTCACCGCAAGTCCCAGAGCAGGTAACGCGCGCCCCTGCAGTGTCTTGTAGCTGGGCACTGTGGCTTTCTTTAGAGGGAGAATGCAAAAGCGGATTGTTGTGTGGGTCATAGGCAGTAGTGCTTTCTGAGCTCTGGAGCACTGAAAACTTGTCAGGTGGTAGATGTGCTAGTGAAAAATGAGATTGTTCTTTTGCTCTTACCAGACACTTGAACACGAGTGGGAGGGTGAAGCACTTCTTCCCAGTGCTGTGAAGGTGTTGGCTGGGTTTGCTCTTTGGGGTGGAGCTGGGCTGTGTGGCCAGCTCTGTTGGATGCCTTTCTAACAGGGTTCGGTCCTTCCATGGGAGAGGATTGAGGAGGTAGAGTGGGCAGTCCCTTGAGTACTAATAAGCTCTTAACCTCCCTACCACTTGAAATACCAGCATTAGAAATGTGTTTCTTCAAGTGAATTGTTTTCCGAATATTGCATTTTATCAGTAACATGGCAGTGTCAGCAAACTTAACATGATTCGCTCTCTCCTGAGGGCCTTCTGGCCATATAGGAGCCCTGGGCCCTGTGTCAAGAGGCAATTCTTGGATCCCAAAAGGGGAGACTGATGGAAAAATGAGTGAAAGAACATTTCAGGTACTTCTTGGGGCCTCCAAGAATGACCTGCTCTGATGCTCACATTTGTACCCTGGTCAATCTCAGCATTTCTGAGCCTGGACTGTGAGAGCTGTTTGCTCAGGCTGGCTTGTGAGCTAGAGCCTCAAGAGTTGGTAAAAGTTGACAGGCATCTTATCTTCTGGAATGGGGTAGGCTGGGAGTCAGCTTCCTTTGGAAGATCTGTCCTCCTACGCCTTACTGCCTTTCTCATCTAACCCAAAGTCAGATGGGCATTTAGATTGGTTTCACTTCTAGGGATTCTCCAGTCTGTTTTCATACTTCAGGCTTTATCTAGCCTATCCCATCTCATATATAAACTTTCCCGCCATGTGCAGAGTGGACGACATTACAGACGTTCAAACCCCACAGCCAGAACAGCCCTTGGCTAAGGGTAATCCCGTGTTTCAGCCCACTCTAAAAATGCTCACTGGCTCTTTAATTCTTTAACAGCCTGCCAAGAGTGTTTGCTTTGTTCTTATTCTTCCATTTCTGTAAACCCCCATCCAGAGCCTCCTGTGCGCCAAGCTCTGTGCTGGTCAAGGGGACACAGAGGCAACTAAGACATGGTTTGTGCATTCAAGGACTTCATAGATATCATCACATGTGCCATGACCCATGTCATTACAGGAGGCTGCAGAGAACCAGGGGCGAGGAATTTTAAGTTAGACATGGGTGTTGGGGCGAGGGGGGATGGAATCCTCATAGAAGCAGTTTCTGAGCTAAATTTAGAAGAGCAAAGAGCAGTTAACTAGGTGACCAAAGGGATGGGGGGAGAGTTAATCAGTCGAGGTTTTACACACATTGCATTTATATATAATATATACACACATAGACCATATATGGTGGAGTCCCTTCATGTAAGAATTAACTTAGCCAACTTGGCTCTGTGCTCTTGGAAAAAGAGAAGCATTTCCAGAAGTGCATTCTGTTCTGTGTGCCTTTCCACACAGGGAGCATGTTCCCCGAGGAGTATGAGATGGTAAGTTTATGTCTTTTACACCTAGTGCGATTCTTGTAATTAATGTATTTTAAAAAAAACTATTTTAAAAATGCAAAATTAAACCTAAGAAAAAGAAATCTGTTTAAATATCTGGGAGAAAAACTGTAATAAGTCTTAATGAGGCACAGTATGTTGGTCTTCAGCGCACCACCTTTCTGGTGGATGTTCAAGGACAATTTGCACATGCTTGTGTCTTGTGTGCTGACTTGAGGACTACCTGCATAAGATGCCGACTCTATGTATATGCCAGTGAAAACTTGGTCTCACACTCACTGCAGTTCATGGGCTGACATTAGGGAACCACTGTGCTCAGTCTTCAGATATTTAACTAGTTGAGAAGGCTAGGCCAAAGACAGATATTTCTGAGTCGTCAAGGTACAAAAGTAACCCACACCTGTAATCCCAGTGCTTTGGTAGGCCGAGGCAGAAGGATCACTTGAGGCTAGGAGTCTAAAACCAGCCTGGGAAACATAGCAAGACCTTGTCTGTACAAAAAATTTTTTTAAAAATTAGTCCAGCGTGGTGGCACACTTCTGTGGTCCCTACTATGTGGAAAGCTGAAGCAGGAGGATTGCTTGAGTCCAGGAGTTGGAGGATGCAGTGAGCTGTGATCATAACACTGCACTCCAGCCTGGGTGATGGAGCAAGACCCTGCCTTCAAAAAAGAAAGAAAAAAATGGAAAAAACTTACAGACGGCGGATACTGTGATAGCTCATGGATATTTGGCACCTGGAAAGTGCAGAGTGAAAAAGAGTCTTGAAGACAGAATTTTGTGAGACTCTGGCATTTAAAAGGCAAGTAAAGAAAGAGAATCCCTCACAAGAGCCTGAAGAGTGGTGGCCAACTAGGATGGCCAGGCTCGGTGGCTCAGCCTTTAATCCCAGCACTTTGGGAGGCCAAGACAAGTAGATTGCCTGAGTCCAGGCAGCTTGGCAAGACCTTGTCTCTACAATTAAAAAAAAAATTAGCCAGGCGTGGTAGCACACACCTGTAGTTCCAGCTACTTGGAAGGCTGAGGCGGAAGGGTCACCGGAGCCCGGCGGGTCAACACTGGGATGGCCGTGAGCGTGCCACTGCACTCCAGCCTGGGTGACGGAGTGAGACTCCAACTCAAAAAAAAACAACAAAAAACTAGGACGGATGATGTCACAGAGGAACAGGAGGAGAGCGCCAATATAAGGAGTGTTCAGTTATGTTGAGTGCCACAGGAAAACCAGGCAAGCCAAGAGCAAGATGTGGCCTTTAGAGGACACCTTTAGCCCTTGACTTGCACCCAGGACTCTCTTGTTCAGTAAACAAGAGAAAAAGGACTTTATTGGCTGAAAGGTCTGATGGTACCTGAAGGGAGAAGGAGGTGTTATTGGGTTAGAGGAGGGATCCGGTCAGTGCTGTTCCTCGTTTCCCTCTCCAGGAGCTTGCTGGGACTTGCCTTGGAGAGGGAGAGGCTGCAGTTGGGGTCTCTGAGGAAAGAGAGGAGGAGAGACTGCTGTGGGCACACGGCATCTTCAGAGCCAACAAGCTGTGGTCTTGAAATTCTGCAGGAGAGGGGAAGGTTATTTGGGGGATAGAGAGGAGCAGATGCTTAGCTGGAGGGGAGTTGGGTCTTGGCAGGAGCTTCTGGCTGTAAATTGCCCTCCCAGCTCCACCTCAGTAGTGGTCTGATTTGTTTTGAGGGCTCAGCCCTTCCTGTTTCAACAAACTCCCCCAGCACCAACTTCTGCTCCAACCCCCTGATATCCCCGAGCAGGACCCTTCCAGCGTGGAACCCTTCTACCTGCTTAGTGCAGTGGCAGGAGTCCTAGCCAGGGTGCGCTTGTGGCCGTGAGACTCCAGAGGCAGATCAAACACTTAGTTTCTGTGACGATGGCAGATGCTTTTCCAGGAGAATAATTCCTAGGACACGGATGCCAGAGTTGTGGTTAAAGCACAGACCCTGGAGTCACACAGCCTGGGAGAGTCCTACCTTTGTCATTTAATATTCTCATTGGTAAAACAGTGCAATATCTGGTAGCACTGTTGTGAACATAATGAGATAACAGATGCAAAGGTGCATTTGATATAGCATCTGACACATAGCATGCTTCCCCCCCTTTTGGTTTTTTTATTTAAAAGTCTTGAAGAACAAAGTATTAATAGCATGCTTTGAAGCTATTGGTACCATTAGGGATAAGGCGTGTTGTAGGCACCCAGGCTAGAGACTCTCAGACCATCTGTCTCTTTTTTTGGCTGGTAACTTTGGATTTACCTTGATGCTTTTCTAGTAGCTGGTTTGATAAGGAGGGCTCTGGTCTTTTCCGTTGCCCATGGATGTTCCCTAGCAAGCCAGCAGAGATCTGGTTCAGTGGGAATAACTCTTGCTCTTGTTATCCACAGAAAATCCTTTGAGTTTGAGGATGCATCCAGTCTCCAGTCCCTGTACCCCTCTTCTCCCACTGAGAATGGTACTGAGAACCAACCCAAGTTTGGATCCAAAAGCACTTTAGAAGAAAATGCCTATGAAGACATTGTGGGTAAGCAGTGGCAGGGGTGGCAGCTGGGTCATCCCTGGGGACTGCAGAAGAATCGGAACAGGAAGAGACACTCAAAGCCTCACTTAATTCACTATGAGGACATGGTCCCACTTTCTGAAACTCAGAAAAGGGCATTGGAAGAAGCACCTTGGAAAGGAGCAGCTGAGTGATGAAAGCCTGGCTTGGATGATCTGAGAGTCAAAGGGGCTCTGAGGCCATGAGAGCCAGAAAACAGCATCATTCCTTCTTTACTTTTGGAAGGCTTTGGAGTCCTCCAGGACCTCTTCCTTAACTGCATGTCCTTAGGCAAATCACTTTAACTTTTGGGAAGACTCTGCTTTTCTCTTATAAAATGATATGATGATATTAACAATGATAATACAAATACGTCACAAGGTTATCGTTAGGATTAAATAAGAATAAGATACTGGCAGCTTTAGTGTCTGGTGAGGTCCTGTGTTATTGTCAAAGATGGCTGTCTTCTCACTGTGTCCTCACATGGCAGAAGGGGCAAAGGTGTTCTCTGGGGTCCGTCCCTTTTAAAAGGGCACTGATCCCATTTGCGAGCGTTCTGCCCTCATAAGCCAGTTACCTCCTTTAGGCCTCACTGACATACCAGTACACTGGTGATTAGGTTTCAACATATTTTGGGGGGACACAAACATTCAGTCTATAGCACAAGCTGGCAAGTTTCATAGATAGTGGCAGAAGACACGAAACCCCTGGCTCAAAGACAAAGGACTTTATTACTCGTGGCACAGTGGGCAGCACGAGCTTCCTATTCACAAGGGTTCCCCTTGCCCACAAGTCCCGTGGGATAGTGTGGAGGGGGGCTGCATAGACACTGCACACACTGTGGGCCTGTGTCCCAGCTAGGGAGTGCACACTTAGGAAACTCCAGTGTTTTCAGGGGCCGCAAGCAAACCTGCCCAACCTTTGTCCTGCAAAGAGA
The DNA here is from genome assembly GCA_963574415.1 of Tarsius wallacei. Classification (NCBI taxonomy): domain Eukaryota; kingdom Metazoa; phylum Chordata; class Mammalia; order Primates; family Tarsiidae; genus Tarsius; species Tarsius wallacei. The sequence goes on from CAUYQG010140116.1 coordinate 56,351, forward strand.
CATCTTTATCATACTGATCAGGAAACAAATCTGCCTCTGCCCTACAGGGAGACACTATCTCTGCCTTCCAAGACTGTCTGCTATATAAACATCCTTTAAAATATACCCTGGAACTGCCAAATCCTCTTACTCAGAAGGGCAGAAATGCAAGACTCTGTAAAGAATTGTCTTCCAACAAATGGGAGGGCATGGTGTTGGCAAACTTGAGTTCAAGGGTTAGACAAAAGATGCATGGTCTAGCTTGGGTTGGGTTTATTTTTTGGCATTCATTTTAATTCTGTCCTCATCCTCTTCAGGGAGGCCTTTAGTTCCACTCAGAGTGTATGTTTCAGTGTACGTTGATGAGGAGGAGAGAAGCAGTGTGCTTTGTGCTTGCCTGCTCCCTCTTTCTGTCCCTGCCTTGTTTCTGTCTCTGTCTCAGGCCTTGAAGCTGGAGAACATAGTCTTAGTTATCACATTCAAGAGAGAAGTGGCCCCTCTAGAGAGAACCCTCCAGATTCTAGAAGACTGGACTCTTAGGAAAAGAGGGCCATCTATTCCCTCATTTGAGCTGAGCCATCCCTTTCATAGTTTTCTCCTTACAACTTGCTGGGCCAGCATTTCTGGGGAGGCAGCAGCCGAGCTCAGACCCGCAGGGACACCACTTTCCCAGGAATAGCATGTATAGTATGTAGCCATGCAAATCTGGGTCACAGCAAGAAGACTGTGGGAGTGAACAGCCGTAGCTTGGGGAGGGAGGCCTTTTCTCTTAGCACTGAGGAAAAGACAGTTTTGTGCCCACAGGTCACCCAGAGCTGAGGTCAAGAGCTGTGGGCATCAGAGCCAAAGATCCAGAAGCTAGAGGAGCAGTTAAGGAAGATACCCTGCCTCCAACTTGCCCACAGTCCTAGCCCCTCACCTGAGGTAACCAAGCTGCTCCTGTATTTTCTTGCCTCTTCATGCAACATCCCAGAGTGGAAGAGAGTCCTCTTTGATAAGTGGGGAGGCAGAGGCTCAGACATACTTGCCTCCCTCTTCCCCTTCTCTTGATCCTGACCTAAGGAGGCCCAGGGAGCAGCTCTATTGCCCAGGATAGTGCCTCTTAATTTCAATTTCATCGATGCAAGAACATACCCCATTGGAAACTCCTGGGCTGCACAGAAGGGCTGCCCAAGCCTTGTCAGAGAATCGGGAATGGGGAGGATCATAGTATTGGCAGTGCCTGACACATTGGAGAGACTGCAGAAAACTACCCACTCTGCTCACTGCAGCAGTGACACATTACATGTCTGCCAAGCTGGAAGAAATTGGGATGTATCCTGCTACCAGAGGCAGGGAGGAGAATGGGGAAACAGAGCTGGCTTCTCACTCAGGGAGAATTCTCTTCCACTTTGGGATGTTGCATGAGGAGGCAAGAAAATATAGGAGTAGCTTGGCAGCCTCTTGGATGGCCAAGTAGAGCTTGGGGCAAGGACCATGAGGGCTGAGGAGCTGGAGTTAGGACATCTTCCTTAGCTGCTTGCCTGGCTTCTGGATCTTCCAACCACTGCGTAGGGAGCAGGGGAAAGAGAAGAGTGGGATGGTGCAGGAGAAAGGGCAGGGAAGGACCCAGGCACCTGTTGTGGAATGTACTGCGTTGGATGTTTGGGTTTTGCTTGAAGCTTGTGTTGTGGGGATGAGAGTGTTTTCAGAGTCTATAGTTAGTACGGTATCCCCCACAGCAGCCCAGGCTGAATTTCTGGGACCTGATTTGGGAGGCTAGAGGGAAAAACAAGGGAGAATATTTTTTCTGTTAGATTCTGGTCAGGTTATCCCTTTTTTCCTTCCCTGGAGACAGGTCCAAGAATTTGGAGCCCTCCTAGAAGATTCAGGGGTCTCGTATTGCTGAACTCTGAAGGTCAGTTTCACCTTTGCCTTGGGTTGGTCAGTGACTCTGACTTCCCTGGAGCCTTCTCTCTGTGCTCTGTGGGATTAAGGGTGATTCTGATTCCAGCTGGATCATCCAGCTCTTGTGCTGTTTTACTTCCTCAGGGATGAACAGAGCTTGTTCTGGGAGGCAGACAAGACTCGTGTTAAATGTCCATCTTGGGTACTAGCAATGGGACTGGAGTCTTGGTCTGTTAGAGGCTGAGGGCCAGTTGACCCAGAAATTGTCATGTCTTCTCTTTGAGCAGTAGGCTTGAACAAGAGGCCTTGGGGAGTTTGTAGGCCTCCTGCCCATACCAGGCATGATGCCTGGGGAACTGGGGTGGGATACTCGTAAACAGGTTGGGGTTTATCCTGCTAATTTGCAAGAAAGTTGCAGCCTTGCTGCTTCTTGGGGCTGTTATTTCTTGCCTGTCCAATTTGACATTTGCCCCCTGGAAGATGCTGCTATTCTACAAAGCCTTATGTTTGCATTCTGAGCCTGACACTTAAAAATGCACCCAAGGAAGCAGCTTGTTAGGGAGTTATGTGGAGTGGCCTCGGCGCCTGACCAAGGAGCCTGGGCTGCATTCCTGCAGATTCCCACTCCTGTCAGCTAGCTAGGATTGAGGGAGAGTTTCCAGGAACATTAGTGGGATGCAAACTGGGGACAGGGCCAGTTCCTTTTGAGCTCCCCCTCTCTGGGGCTTCTTTTCTCATTTGCCCTTAGGATGGGAGACAGTAAGGGCCAGGGTGTTGCCCGCCAGGATGGAGGTTGCAAGAGGAAACAAAGCAGCCAAGAGGTGCAGCTCAGGGAACAGCTAGCACCTTAGAGGTCCCAGTCCGATCCATTGCCAGAGTTGGGCTCTAGCCTGGCCCTTTCTCAGCTGTGTGAGAAGGGGAAAGGCTGAGAACCAGGACAAACAGCTGGTTGGAACCAGAGGAGGGCTGGGAAGGGACGCTGCTGCGGGCCTAGGGCCCTAGTAATGGGTGTGGTGCAGGAAGCTTAGGACTCTGCACACATACATACACACTCCTTCCCTAACTGGTTCTTCCAGTGGGGGGAGGGAGCATTATGGATGTGGTTAAGGACCAAAGGAGCTGCAGAGAGAAGTGAGGACATGGCCCAGTGGGGCTGGATTCTTCCTTCAAGAGGATGGATGTGATGTCTGGGCTTTGACAATCCTCCTTTAGAAAAGTGCAAAGCAGAAATGCCCTTGCCTCTTGTTTCATTGTCAAAGCTGGGAAAGGTTGAGACCTCTGGCTTCCCCAGCTGGGCTTGATGAGCTGGGGTTGCTCAGGGCCAGGCCTTCAGGGAAGAGGGCTTACCTCTTGGTCCCTCTCCAAGGGTGGTATGGACTGACCCAAGAAAATTGTGTGGGAAGGAATGCAGGTGAAAGTTTGCAGTCTGCCGGGTTTCCTGCCCCCTACTTGTGCCCCTGCTGAGTCTGCCATTCAGCTCCAGCTTCTGCTCTTTCACCCTAGGGGGTTCTGAGCACTGTTCTGTTCCCTTAGGGAGTTCTGAGCACTGTTCCACCGCCTGCCTTCTCTCCCCACTCTGAGCCATTGCTTTGATATTTATTGGCTGTTGGCAGGTTTCGTTTAGTGACTCTAGGACTCAGGATCTGCTTGGTCTCTACACATCCTCACTGCCTGGAGAGATGATGACTGGGAGTCTCTGTGAGACAGTCCCAAAGGGCAGTCGGGAGTAGTCCAGAAAGTTGGGGGTGGCAGGTGAATTAGGTCTGGGAAGGGACCAAGTTGAGGCCAGGGAGGCAGGACTTGGGCTAAGGCCAGCAGTCATTTCCTGGAGAAGTGGTTAGTGGTTTGGTTGCATCAGAGAAGATGTTAAACACTGCTGGAGAAGAAAGAGGCTGGCATTAGAGCTGGGCCAGAGAAGTAGGTATTTTATTTGAGGCTTCCTGAAATCTGGTTTCCAAAGGCAGCACTAGTCTTGAGAATACTGTTTTCCTCCCTCTTTGTCAACGAAGTGCATCAACACTGTTGCTCCCCTGGGTGTCAATATCCTACATCTTTTCTTTGAGCTTTGGGTTTTGTATCAACAGTCAAAGCTCTGATTGTGGGGGGAGGGGGAGGGAGGGATTGAGCAGGAGGGAAGAAGGGAAAAAAAGAGAGCTAGCCTTGCAACTTAGGTCATGGTATTCAGAAGAAGCAGTGGTTGGCTATTTCATCCTTCCTTCCCTTCCTCCTTCCCTTCCTCCCTCCCTCGCTTTCTTCCTCTCTTCCATACATCCACCCCCAGAGAGCATCTGGAGACATTTTTGGTTGTTACAACTGAGGGTATGCTAATATCATCTGGTGGCTAGAGACCAGGTTTGCCACTAAACATCCTATAAATGGACAGGAAAGTCTACCACAATAAGAATTATTCAATCCAAAATGTCAATAGTTTGGAGAAACCCTGATCTAAAGGGGTTGAGACAAGTCTTCCTATAGGTTGGAGAATAAGGACGCTGGCTGCTCATCCAGCCTAAGGCAGTTTGGATTTGATGAGCTTGGAATAAATGTTCTCCCTGCCCCAGTGGACAGTGATGTTCTGGTCCTGTTTTACCGGGTCAGGAAGACTATGGCCTGGCATTCTCCCATTCTTAATCCCCCTCACCACCTCACCCCTGCAAGATATATGCCGGGGAGGGACCAGAAGTAGAGAAGTCATCCCAGCATCTACCTAAGTGCCCCATGGTGGGTAGGCTCAAGCAAACATGTAGGGGACACTGGGTTTGATATTTGGCTTCCTGAGGCAGGGTCGCTGGGCGGGTTCTGCTTAGTCAGGGATCTGGAATGGAGACAAGTAATTTTAATAGCATGACCGTTTTACAGGAAAAGTTCTGCTCAATTGCTGGGGACTCTGCTTGGAGTTGGGAATCACTTAATCCTGTCCCAAATCCCAGTGACCCCTCTTTGACTCATACGTTTACAGAGATCTCTATTGCTCCCACTGCAGTCTTTTCAGCTGTGACTGAAATTCTCTTCACACTCCTCCCCCACCTCTGTGAAAGCATTTCCTAAATTAATTGTGGATTTTCATGATAGTGATAAGTAGATGCCACAAGTTGGAGGAACCTCAGCTTTGGAAATTGAGGAATCTAGAAGCATATGGGGTTGGGATTCTCCTATGCCCTGTCTAGGAAAGCTTGCACGCTCAGCAACCTCTGTTTCTAGTCTTCCAGCTCCTCCTTCTGTCTGCTTCCTGAGAAGTGGGGGTCTGAGCTCTTCTGGGGTGTAAGGCACATCCTGGCACCTGTAGGACAGGTGTAGGGCTCAGTGGCCATCTAGACCCAATCCTGCTGCTCAGGAGAGAGAAGCTGGAGTGAGCTCTGCTCAGCAGCAGGGAAGATATGGAAAGACAAAGGAAGGGAGGCAGAGAAGACTGTGTTTACTCAAAGTCCCCATGGACCTTGTCACCACTGTGATTCTGCTGCCAGGATTGTGCCAGGACTGACCTGGCTTATGGTATTGTAATATTTTAGATAAGTCTAGGTATGTGATGGAGGGGAAGGGGCAGGAGGTATAACTTGGGGAAAGGGGTGTCTTGCAAAACCTTCAAGGACAGGGACTGTGTTTGGGGCTTTCCTGGGGTTTTCTGGTAGTGCCATTATGGTGCCCACTGCCAAGGATTTGAGATCTAGTCCTGAGAAGCAGGAACTTTCCCCAACCCCATCCTTTGGCTCAGATTCCTTCTGAGCCTTTCACACCTCCCCTGTGTCACAACAGGAGAGTTTATTCTAAAAGGGGAGTGAGGATCATTCTCCTTTTGCTGAGATCAGTAGTGGAGGAAACAGATTGACACTATATTAAGAGAGATTCATGGGACAAATAATTACTAAACACGTATACTTGCTAATCACTGCTCTGGTCGTAGGGTTGCCTCAGTGAACAAGACAAAACCTTGCCCTAAAAGCCCTGCTGAAGCGTGTAATCGGTGAGAGGGTGGCCCGGTACAGACCCGGGAAGTTCCCTAGAGTTCTTTGAGTTCCTCCATGCCCACCCTCCAAAGTGGCTCCCCAGGGAGAACCACGGAGAGTTGGGTGAAGGGGACAGCAGGTAACCTCTGAAAGCCTTTTCTACCTTGAACTGTACATTTCTGGGGCTTTAGCAGCAGAGGGACTGGAGCCAAGGAAAGACTCCTGGTGCTGGCTTTGTCCTCTGGCTGGGCACAGGCAGGGGTGGCTGAGCCAGTCTTGTGCAATCCTTGAATTTATAAAGCAGAGGCCAGACGAAGCTGAGCTGAGTTGGGCTGGGGGTGGGGGGGGCTCCTCTTCTGGACTTGGAGCCAGGATCTGTTTGTAGTCTCCCTGCTGCAGACGGGCAGCAGCATGACTCATGAGCTGAAAGGGCCAGGCAGAAGCCATTCTCTTTGGTTCACAGGAATTCTGCTTGTTTATTTGTGTGTGTGTGTGTGTGTGAGAGTCTGTGTGTTTCTTTCTTCTCTTCTCCCCCTTCTCTAACTCTTCCTTCTCTGCAGGAGATCTGCCCAAGGAGAATCCATATGAGGATGTGGACTTAAAGAGCAGAAGAGCAGGACGAAAATCCCAGCAACTGTCTGAGAACTCCTTGGACTCTTTGCACAGGATGTGGAGTCCTCAGGACAGGAAGTACAACAACCCACCCACGCAGGTAATGCAACCCCAATGTGAGCCTGTAGGGTCAGCGTGAGGGCCACAGTGGGGGCCTGTTCTTTCAAAGCTTGGGCCCAGTTTCAATCCAGGGTTTTCCCCCCACTAGTACTTGGCAAAGGAGGTCCCCTCAGCAAACAGCTCTGCATTCAGGGACTTCTGCCATGTTGAAACCCCTGTGGACAACTGGGACACGCTCCCAAGGCATTCTGTCTCCTTTTCCTCACTATCCAAGCTTAGCTGTAAAAGTCAGCCAGGAGCCCCTGCAGTCTCCTCTCTTACTGTTTCTCCTCCCCTTCTGTGAGAAACAAAAGGCCCTGGTTGGAGCCTTGGTATTCTGAAACTCTGCCAGAAATTATGTCAGTACTGGTGTTGGGAGGCCAGTTGCAGGATCCACAAACCAGATTTAGAGAGCCATGCAGGTGTCTGCGACACCCAGAGCCATTCCTGTTGGAGGGAGTAAGAATGCGTCTTTGAGGAATAGACTAAGAGAAGGCAGGATGAGGGGAAAGGTGAAAAGTCAAAGGAAGCTCTTGGACTGAAGCTCATTCTGGTCTTGCCCGCGGTTACAGGAGGTAGATGGAGAGGCTTCTGTGACCTCCCCAGGGAACTCTGTGCAAAATGGAGGGAATGGGTATGTAATAACATTGGCCAGAGAATACAAAAATGGTTTCTTCTGGCTTCGGACTAATGTGATTTTTTTTTTTTTAAATAAAAGCTTTACCCTTTAAAGTGCTGTGTTCAAACAAGCTTCCATTGAATTTGTATCACCAGACTGATTGGGTGGGAAGAGGAAATCGGGGACTGTGGAGGAGGGAGGATTTGCTGGAGAGTGAAGAGAGGCAATTCTGGATCCAGACAGCGGGTGGGAGTCTGCAGGACGCTTGCCTTCTCACAGGGAGCAAGATCTGCTGCTAGGAGGGTGTCCTGTGCCTAAAGGTGTAGCATAGATGAAGAGGCAGGGAGTGAGCGGATCAGGACTGGGGACCTCGTGGATGCAGGAGCCAGCTGAGTGGGAGGCCTGCTTGGCCCAGCTTTGGTAGTCAGAGCCCAGAGCCCTTGTGTTCTCCCCGGAAGAAGTGAGCAGGACCAGGCTTCCAGCATCACCCAGCAGAGCAGGCTGGCAAGTGGGTTGCAAACTCTGCCCACAGAAGCCTCTTAGGACTGTCTCAGGGGCTGAGGTGGGGAAGGCTGGGTCCATTGTCCGGGCTCACTGGTCCTTGTCCCAGAGCTCAGGAGACGTCTTCAGAATTCCCGCTTTGCCTTCTCTTTCTCGTCGGATGAAAGCACAGGTTTCTTAGCCTCTGCTTTCTTTTTTTCTGGCAGAAGCAGTGAAGCCTCTGGGGAAGCTCTGACCTGGCTGATTAGCAGCTAAGGTCTTAAAAGAGGGGTGGAAATTTCAGGGCGAGACCTGGGGGAGCTAGGCATGTGGCTGCTGTGTCTAGGTCCCGGCAGACAGGTAGTGGTCAAGGCATCGTGGCAAGCTCCTCTCCCCTGTCCTCTCCCCCACACCAGCTCTCCCTGAAGCCCAGCAGCCAGTCTCTGCGCAGTGGGAACTGGCCAGAAAGGAAGAGCCACCGGCTGCCACGATTACCTAAAAGGCACAGCCATGACGACATGCTGCTCCTGGCTCAACTGAGTCTACCATCTTCACCCTCCAGCCTCAACGAAGACAGCCTTAGCACCACGAGTGAGCTGCTGTCCAGCCGCCGGGTCCGCCGCATTCCCAAGGTATCCTCAGCCGGAGCCCACTGGGGCTGGGCAGGTGTGGGGAGGCAAGCAGCTAGTCTTTCTCTTTCTTTCCTTCCTTCTTCACTCCCTTCCTTCCCTCTCTAATCTGTGCTGCTCCCTCAATTCTCTTTGAACAAATTCTGGGTCCATGCGCTGGCCTCTTTTTCATCTGGGTAATTCTCTTACAGATAAAGATATATTAACTGATTCTTGGTGCTCAGATGCTAGAGGAAGGGAGGGCTACCTGAGGCTCCCTGTTAATGAGTGTGGTATATGAATTTGGGGGCTTCTGCGCACATAAGCATTTCCAGACTTTCAAGGTCCTAGAACGTGAACAAGGGTCTTCCTTTCTATAACTCTCAGAATTGAAGAGTTTTCAGCAATGCTTTTCACACATAGGCAGCCAAGCCCAAATCCCCAGCCCAAAGCAGCAGGATTTAGCCAATGGTATTTTTAGCCTGCAAACAATGCTTGGGTATATTGAGAATTTAGCTTCTTCCTGTCGGGGCCCCAGGTTATGGTCCAGAGGGGAAAGGCTAGAGTCCTTGTTCCTGTTATTGCATCTGAGAAGCTCTTTGTCTCAGTTGGTTCAATGACTCTTGGGACCCAGGAGCTCCCATCCTGTCTAGTTTGATCACAGTTCCTTCCTCTGGGGATCTAAGTTTAGTGTCCTTGTCTTGGGGCAGGAGACCACTCCTAGGGGACTAGGTAGATGGAGAGCTACCAGACATGGCTGGTGAGTCTCCACTTGGGATCAGCTCAGTATGGAGACCAGTCCTGGGCTCAGGGGGTGGAGTGCAGAAAGCTTGCCCCAGTAAGGGGAAGGATGGGCTCCCATTCCGCCTTCTTAGAAGTAGGGGTGGTAGGGGCAACTGGTGATAGGGTTCCTTACCATCCCTGCTCTTCTCACCCAGCTTGTCCAAAGAATTAACTCCATCTACAATGCCAAGAGGGGAAAGAAGAGATTAAAAAAGCTGTCTATGTCCAGCATTGAGACAACATCACTGAGAGGTAGGCTTTGATGCCTGAGCTGGGTCAAGCATCTGGGGCCCTCAAGCATTAGCAATGAAGGGAGGCATCAGTTTACCCTTCTGTGGGCCAGTCACAGAGTCCTCCTGCCTTCTAGGAGGATAGAATCCTGCCAGGAAATGGCCAACACAGGAGGGAGGGCTAGAGAGGGAAGAATGGTCTGGGATGGGTCCTTCAGGGCCCTGAGTAGAGAGGTGGGTGTGAGAATCTGCTTCTGGCAAAGGAAAGGGCAGACTTACTGAGCATTGTGGTCTGTTTCCCATTTCACATCTTGGCCTCATGGAGGCAGGGCCCTTATGTTCCAGGCTGTTAGGCCTCCCTACTGACTGACTTCCAGCTCAGGCCCTCATGGCCCAGGGGGTTGTAGGTAGATTGACACCGCAGTCTGAGCTCTAAGGGACCCTGGCCCCAGGTCACTCAGCTCCTGCCCACAGACGTCCGACCATGGGCCCAGAGTGGCCCAGATGAGGTACAGATCCATCTCCCGTGAGAGAAGTGGGGAGGGGGTGCAGAAAACATCTGCTGTGGTACAGCGGCTCAACCAACATGCACTCCTGCTGTTACTTTTCAGATGAGAATAGTGAGAGTGAGAGCGACTCTGATGACAGATTCAAAGGTGAGGCACGGGTCCCCAGGAGTGTGGAACCCTCTTGGTCCTGGTGCAGAGAATCAACTTTCCCTTCCCCTGCATGTGTGGTTCCAGTGTCCCAGACTGGCTTGGTGTGGAGAGTTGCCAGGCCAACAGAGCAGGGAGCCATAGGGAAGTCCATTCTTACAGACGTGAGCTCAGCCCTGCAAGGTTAAATCCAGATGTCTCCCTTTGCCAAATTTAAGTCTGGGGACCTGCTCACACTTTCCCAAACCATTGTTCATGGAAGCTGGGTGCTAGGTTATTTGTCTGGTAAGTGTTGTAAATCTGGGAGGATCAGAGACAGGTTCAGAAGAGTACAAAGTACTTCTTTTGGCAAGAAATGTGCCACAGACTGAGGAAACTGGTCCTCCAAAGGCCTTGAGGCCACCCATCTTCCTGATCCCGAAAGGAGACTGCTACCTCCCTGAAAAGGTTCTGGGACCTTCACATTCCAGGGTCTGTGGACAAATCTCTTTGCTTTCTCTACTGGGAAACCCTGCCTAGACCTTCCTGGATGGTTAGAGTATAAGGGAGCTTTGCTCCCTCCTCTCTTCCTCCACTGATCCCCCAGGCAAATGGGCAAGTAGTCTCTGGATCTAGGGGCAGAGACCAAAGGCTCAAATCCAAGGACTCTGATAGGGGCCCAAAGATGCTCATGGCTATTCATATTTTTTGGTCCTTTTGGCCTAGGGACAGAGTGGGGTGGAAGCCAATGCTAGGTTTGCCTGGCCTAGGCAGTCCTCCTGCCCCAGCTCAGTCTCCAGGAGGACCAGGCCAGCAGTTTCCTGTGCTAGGGCGGAGCCCTTAGGCATAGACACCTTGTGCCTGCTGCTTCTCCCTCCGACCTAGCTGAGGAACAGTATCAGACTAGGCTCATGCACTTAGAGGGGATCCTTAGAGATGGAGCCCTGAGCCAGGGGTGGAGGGGCGACTGTGAGACCGTGAGCCTACTGTCCCCTGATGTGTGACCTGCCCCCAGCCCACACACAGCGCCTAGTCCACATCCAGTCGATGCTGAAGCGAGCACCCAGCTATCGGACCCTGGAGCTGGAGCTGCTTGAGTGGCAGGAGAGGGAGCTGTTTGAGTACTTTGTGGTGGTGTCCCTCAAGAAGAAGCCTTCGCGAAACACCTACCTCCCTGAAGTCTCCTACCAGTTTCCCAAGGTGAGGCCGCCTCTCTTCCTCTCTCCCTCCCCATCTCCCTCCTCTTCCATCTTTGGTCTGCCTGACCCTTCAGGGGAAGAAGAGAGATCCTGCTCTGTCACAGCCACTCACTGCACTGCACCAGCCCTGGGCTGGCCTTCTTACAGACAGCAGGGCAGACGGGATTTTAGAGGCAGTGGGCTTGGGCTAGCGTTTGTTCAGAGGATGAGGGCTGACAAAGTACCTCTCAGTGTGCTCAGAATAAAGCCCCAAACCATTGAGTACCATGCAGTTCACCCACTTAATGCGTGAACTTAAGTGTTTTCAGTATATCCACAGAGTTGTATCGTCATCACCACAATCAATTCTACAACATTTTGTCACCCCCAAAAGAAACTCCATACCCACTAGCAGTCACTCCCCACTTCTCCCACCTACCCTGTCACTTACCACTCCTTCTCTGCCTGTCACTGGCTCCCCCAGCCAGGCCTCCTTTCTCTTCCCTTAACACTCAAGCCCTTTCTCCCTGCCGTTGCTTCTGCCAAGAATGTTCTTTCTCCAGCTCTTACATGGCTGCCGGCTTGTTCTCATTTCTCAGTCCCGGCTCAAGTAGCACCTCTTTCAGGAGGTCTGTCCAGATACCCTAAGGTAGTCCCTTCCCCTGCCCAGTTCTCTCTGTCACATCACCCTGCTTATTTCCTCTGTGGCCCCCTCTGAAACGTTGTGGTTGATTACCTCACTCTTCTGACCAGAATGTGCAGGGTCAGGGACCTTGTCTACTTTGTTTTCCATCGGTAGCCCCAGCACACAGCACAATGTCAGATGCCACACAGAAAGTGCTCCGTTGGCATTTATTGAATGGAGGAACGATGACTCAACTCACACTCAGACCTCTGTAAGAACTAGGAGTGGGGCAGGGGTTGCGGAGAAGCATGCTAGTTGGTGGGACGGCATCTGGGCTCTCTGTGGTAGAGATGCTTCTCAGCCACCACCCCAACCCTCAGGTGCTATATGATCTCTTGGTTACTTCTTCCCATATTCCTTTTCCCTGCAGCTGGACCGACCCACCAAGCAGATGCGGGAGGCAGAGGAAAGGCTCAAAGCTATTCCCCAGTTTTGCTTCCCTGACGCCAAGGACTGGCTCCCTGTGTCAGAGTACAGCAGGTGAGGCCCTGCCTGGCCTGGCTGGAGGGAGGAAGGGGTGTGGCCTTCTTCATCCTATAGCAGTGGGCTGCTGAGTGGGGCCTGCCCTAGTTGCAACCTACTCTCCTACAGCAACCTGGCCCTTCATCCCACCCCTGAGATGACAGTCCCTATGCTTGGGGGCCTTTTCCTGGGTCCTCTGATACCTCCCTGATGCCACACCTCTCCCTGTTCCAGTGAGACCTTTTCTTTCATGCTGACTGGGGAAGATGGCAGCAGACGCTTTGGCTACTGCAGGCGCTTACTGGTGAGTAGGATGGTTCGGTTCTGAAGGACCGGCAGGCAGTGGGTGAGCCAGGGTATGTGTGCCCTTTTGCAATTTAAGCTTATGTAAAATCCTATGTTCTGCTTCCTGAGGCCATCCCCCATACCACCCCCAACACTTTGTTTTTCTTTTTTTTTTTTTGAGTTGGAGTCTCACTCCATCGCCCAGGCTGGAGTGCAGGGGCACACGCTCATGGTCACCCCATTGTTGACCTGCTGGGCTCAGGCAATCCTTCTGCCTTAGCCTTCCAAGTAGCCAGAACTACAGATGTGTGCTACCACGACCGGCTAATTTTTTGATTTATTGTAGAGATGAGGTCTCACCAACTTGCCCAGGCTGTTCTCAAACCCGTGGGCTCAGGCAGTTCCCTCACTTTGGCCTCCCAAAGTGCCGGGATTACAGACTTGAGTCACCGTGCCTGGCCTCTTTTATTTTATTTTATTTTTTTATGATCTAATATTTTATTTTTGCTTTTTAAAATTAATTAATTATTTTATTTTAAAGATGTGGGGTACAATTCAGGCTT
>CAUYQG010140117.1:0-12766 GCA_963574415.1 Tarsius wallacei
TTGGGTCTTTACCTGGCTTGGGTATCAATGTGATGTTAGCTTCGTAAAATGATTTGGGGAGAGTTCCATCTTTCTCAATTGCCTGGAATACCTTCAGTAGGATTGGTATCATCTCCTCCTTAAATGTCTTGTAGAATTCTGCAGAAAGTCATCTGGTCCAGGGCTTTTTTTTGTAGGTAGTTTTCTTATTACGTGGTCAATTTCCTTGATTGTTGTTGGTCTATTTAGGGTCTCAATTTCTTCTTGTTTCAACCTAGGTAAGTTGTGTGATGTCAGGAAGTCCTCAATTTCCTTAAGATTTTCAAGTTTGTTTCCATACAAGTGTACATAGTAGTCTCTAATGATGTTTTGTGTTTCTTCAGGGTCAAATGTGACTTCATCTTTTGTGTTTCTGATTGTGTTTATTTGAGCTTTTTCTCTCTTTTTCTTGGTCAGTCTAGCTAGGGGACCATCGATCTTGTTTATCCTTTCAAAGAATCAGGTTTCTGTTTCATTGATTTTTTGTGTTGTCTTTTTGTCTTCTATGTACTGTATTTGGGCTTTTATTTTGGTGATCTGGATTCTTCTGCTGAAGTTAGGGTTTTTGTGGTCTTGCTTTTCCAGCTTCCTTAGGTGGCTTGTTAGGTTGTTAATTTGTGATCCTTCCATTTTCTTCATGTGCATTTGTAGGGAAATAAATTCCCCTCTTACTACAGCTTTCATGGCATCCCAGAGATAATTTAGTAGTTTTCAATGCATGGGCTCTATACTATCAGAATCAGCATCACTTAATGTGGTAGACTGAATAATGGCCTCCCAAAATTGTCTACATCCTAATCCCCAGATGTTACCTCATATGGAAAAAGGGACTTTGAAGATGTTATCAAGGTAAGGGTGTTAAAATGTAGAGGTGTCCTAGATTATCTTCATAGGCTCAATGTAACCAGGGTTCCTATAACAGGAAGACAGGAGATCAAAGTTAGTAGTAGGACCTGTGATGACAGCAGCAAGAAGATGGTGTGATGCAAGAAAGGGATGATGAGCCAAGAAATGCAGGTGACCTCTAGAAGCTGAAAGAGCCAAGGAATGGATTCTACCTGTTGCCTCCAGAAAGATCCAACTTTGCCAACACCTTGATGCTACCTCCTTGAGACTTATTTTGGACTTTTGACTCCCAGAACTGTAAGAAGATAAATTTGTATTGTTTTAGGCCACTAAGTCTGTGGTAATTTGTTACACAAATTACAGTAGGGAACTAATATACCTGGGAATTTATTTGAAATACAAAATCTTGGGCCATACCTTAGATTTATCCAATCAGAAACTCTGGGGGATGGAACCAAACAATCTGTGATTTAAGAAACCTTTCCACGTGATTATTATGCTCATTAAACTTTGAGGACTACGTTATTGTACAGAGAAGGAATTGCACCTGTCTGTGTACCAGAGACAGACTATAGTTTTCTTCCCTAGGTCATACTCCTATTTTTTCAACCAGTCACTATGTTTATCACATGGCTCCTCCTGTGGCCATAGACAGTGGGGCATTATGGTTGACAACACCAGCAGGGATGCATGAAAGTTCAAGGAGTTCCTCAAATGAAACAGAAAAATGTTACCAGAAGGAGGATGGTATAGTTTGCTGGAGATGCAAAACAAAGGCTGACCACTTTAAGTATGTGACTTTAGTGGTCAGATATGGAAGGAAAGACTTTCTAGTATGAGAGAAGAGTTTGTGAAAGAGTTCAGATATAGAAAAACACAGAACATATTCACAAAATGGTAAAAAGAATTATAGCAACAATATGGTAACAAGAAGGTGGGATGGGGTGATAACTAGTGGGAAATAAACTTGGAGGTCATGGGTGCCATAATTATGAGCTTGGATTTCCTTTCATAGTTATGAGGGCACAGATAGTGGTTTTTGAGAAGGTAGTAATGTGATGAATATGGGCTTTAGAAAGCAAACTCTGGGTTTTCACCATTGTCTGAATAACAGACCCCATTAGTTCTAATCTCTGTCACCTTATATGCACCTTGAATGCCGATTTTGCAGCGTTCTAGGGATTCTCCATGCATACATTTCTATCATTATGTGTCTGAATGATGGTTTTTCCCTTATGGAAAACTTAGACTTTCAAACTGTTAGATCACTCACAGTAAGAAATATATTTATACACACACACACACACACACACACACACACGCACACAGATGCACACAAATTTTCATGAAAATATACCTATTCTTACTATTTGAGATATATTCTACTATGTCTATTATATTCTATTGTAGTGAAAAAAATCTAATTTCAATTTCCTAAATTGATTCCATGACCTGCTATTGGATTATGTCCTTTAGTTTAGTTTAGTTTGGAACTCACTACTCTAAAGGAGAGGGATGATATTTTATTCATTTCTGCATCTATCAGTTTTTAGTCTATATTAGATCCTCATTAAGGCTTAAATATCACATCTATAAGTTTTAGCCAGACCTCCAAACATTCTTGATGCCATATGATAGCACATTTCACTTGCCAAGTATTGGATGACATATTATTAAGATGTATATTACAAAACTCCAAACATTTGGGTGGGTATATTTCGTGGGTGGGGGTGGAATGAAAGGTCAGTAGAAATGATGATGCATCTTCCCTGTAATTAATGTCAAAGCTTAAGAAGAAGAACATTGGCAGATTGGCTCATAATAACACTATAAAGTAATGTTTTCCCCCCAGATCAGAACTACTTTACATGAAATAAACTTTGCTCTATGAATTAGGTATATATCATTTTGAGATGTTAAATCTGCAAAATTGGCATCAAATACAGAATAATGAGAACTATTATGCTAGGATTTGTACAGAATTCAGTTTTTGAAAAAACTGTCATTTGAATGGCATTCTCTTTTCCTGCTGTCAAGGAGTTCCACAGACTCTGGCTTCTGGGCTATGGAGCTGTGTTAGATGGAAGATGCTGTGGAAGGACTTCCCTTTTGTGGATTTTTCACCTTCTGTAATTGATCATTTTCATTAGTTCTATACTATGTTTTTGTCTTTATCATTACAGGTGTGAATTTTAAAAAATTATCTTATATTTTCCTTATTTACATTACTGTTGTGACTCTCCCTTCTAGAGTCCCATTTCTGTCTCCCAACATATGTTTAAAAAATGAAATAAATGAGAAATAGGAGTTAGGAAACACCTTTTCTTGTTAAATTAACAAAATTATTATATGATTCTCAGTAATTTTGGTTACAGTATGTGTTTATGGTTTTGTGCATATTAGGTTGTTATACTTAACCAGATGTCAGAAGATTTTAGTTTTCTTTTTTCTTTTTTTTTTTAGTTGGAGTCTCACTCGTCACCCAGACTGGAGTGCAGTGGCAGCTCCTGGCCACTGCAGCCTCGACCTGCTGGGCTCCGGCGATCCTTCCGCCTCAGCCTTCCAAGTAGCTGGAACTACAGGCGCGTGCTACCACACCCGGCTAATTTTTGATTTATTGTAGAGATGAGGTCTTGCCAAGTTGCCCAGGCGGGTCTCGAACCTGTGGGCTCAGGCAATGCACTCACCTCAGCCTCCCAAGGTGCGGGATTACAGGCTGAGACACCGAACCCGGCTAGATTTTAGTTTTCATCACACTCTGGCAGTGTGTGATTGCCTCCACACCATTCACACTCTCTAAGTCTCAGTTGCTCATTTATTGAATGAAGGTTAATTGCACCTTCCCCACTGAATCTTGAAAATTTGCAGAGATCAGATGAATTAATATATAGAAAGGAATTTTTTATTGCAAAGTTTTCTCCTGGAGATAAATCAAGTCTTATTGAATATTGTGACTGTTTATAGCCATGAATTGAGAACGATTTGGAGGTTGTACTGGTCTCAACCAGAAAAGTACTGTTAAAAATTTGGAGATGACTTCCATGAGTGCAAGCAGTGGTGAGCCTATGTGTTCCATGCTTGCCACTCTTGAACAGTGCATTTGGATAGTCATCATCTTCTTACTCATTTTTTTTTTTTTTTTTTGAGTTGGCGTCTCACTCCATTGCCCAGACTGGAGTACAGTGGCTGCTTCCGGCCACCGCAGCCTCGACCTGCTGGGCTCCGGTGATCCTTCCACCTCAGCCTTCCGAGTAGCCGGAACTACAGGCGTGCACTACCATGCCCGGCTAATTTTTTTTTTTTTTTGATTTACTGTAGAGATGAGGTTTCGCCTGCCCAGACGGGTCTCGAACCCGCGGGCTCAGGCAATCCACTCATCTCAGCCTCCCAAGGCGCGGGATTACAGGCTGAGCCACCGAACCCGGCTTTCTTATTCATTTTTACTAGACTTAGGTTAGGTATCACTCCAGATCTGTATGCTTGCTTGGTTTGTGTGGTTCTCATGGTTACAGAGCTAGGTCACTAATGCTGCTGACACTGTTGCTACCAATGGCCAAAGGCTGTTACTTTGTCTCTGAAGTCAACCCTGGGACTGTCCTGTTGCCTTTGAGACCTGAGATGCCTAGATGCCTCAGCCACCAAGTATATGCAATCTGGAGGTATAAATGGCCATTGAGTGGATAACATTCATTTCCCTTCTTATCCCAATCTACTGTCCAGAGGAGCTGTTGGTCACATGGCCTTCTTCAGAAGATTGTTCAGGGAGATTTGACAATCAATTTTGCTTAGTAACAGTGGCAGTCAGCTCTGCTTTTCCTCCATCCCTGCCTCATTTCTGTCTTTCCCTCTTACTTCCCTGGATAACACAATCTAATAAACTAGTAGTATTTTGCCTCAGGCTGTGCTTTCTGTAGAAACTGGACTAAGCCAACATCTAAACGTACAAGTAAGGGTGTGTACTCACATACATACATATACACATACACACATACAGAGGGAGAAGGTAAATTGGATTAAGACAAAAGGAGCCTTCAAAGTTTACTTTGCGGCTGGGCTCGGTGGCTCAGCCTATTATCCCAGCACCTTGGGTGACCGAAGTGAGTGGATTGCCTGAGCCCACGGGTCTGAGATCAGCCTGGGCAACTTGGAGAAACCTCATCTCTACAATAAATCAAAAATTAGCCGGGCATGGTAGTGCATGCCTGTAGTTTTGGCTACTTGGAAGGCTGAGGCAGAAGGATTGCCAGAGCCCAGCAGGTTGACACTGGGTTGACTGTGAGCATGCCACTGCTCTCCAGCCTGGGCGACGGAGTGAGACTCAAACTCAAAAAAGAAAAAGTTTGCTTTGCTAAGTATCTGTCCAAGGGGAAAGGAGGCCTTGAAGAGAAGCTTATATGTACTTTCAGGTGAATGGGGGAGGCTGGATCCTGATGTCTGTCATCCAGCCCAGCTCTAGAGAGAGGAGACTGTAAGTAAAAGCCAAGTGGACCATGCAATGAGGGATTAGTGAGGCTCATCTACTTGCTCACCATTAACAATTTAAATAGTAATAGAACTTAATGGAGGATCGCTGAGATAAGGTATGTTCTAGGTGCTGGGAATTTAATAGTGAACAAGATAAATGTGGCTCAAGCCCTTATAAAGACTAAAGTCTCATGGAAGAGAAAGAAATATTAACAAGTGAAAAGCCAAAGAAAGGAAATAATGGCAGTTCTTCATAGCATACAAACAAGTGCTATGAAAGAAATAAATAGGTGCAACGGAGGGCAACAGAGTGAGGTGGGGAGAGTCCCTGTTGAGATTTGTTAGGGAAGGTCTTTCCATGGAGGTGACATGAAAGAGGGGAGGAGATAACCATGTACATGGTTGGAGAGGAAGAACAAGAGCATTCCAAGCAGAGAGAACAGTGGATGGCAGACCTCAAGGTGG
Organism: Tarsius wallacei; assembly: GCA_963574415.1. Taxonomy (NCBI): domain Eukaryota; kingdom Metazoa; phylum Chordata; class Mammalia; order Primates; family Tarsiidae; genus Tarsius; species Tarsius wallacei. The sequence goes on from CAUYQG010140117.1 coordinate 5,794, forward strand.
TAAAGATGTGTTTGAGGACGTGAGAGCAGACCAGGCTGATTACATTTATAAAGTGCTTAATATGGACTGACACTATTCTTAGCACTTTGTATGTGGGATCTTACTTTACTTAGCCTAACAATGCAGTGACACATGTAGCTTTACATGTGGGGATGCTGAAGTGTAGGGAAGCTAAGTAGCTGGGCCAAAGCTACACAACACACGTAGTGAGCAAAAGTCCTGCAATTCTCACAGGCTTCTCATGGTAGGCAGTGGACATTGCATTCATCTTTCATACTACCTTCACTGGCCAGCATCCTGTCCAGAGAGGCCATGTCCCAGGAGGCCTTGAAGGCCAGGGCACATATCTTAGACTTTATTCTGAGTGTAACAGGAAGGAACTGAGGGATTTTAATCCCAGGGAGATGTGATCCAGTTAATGTTTTTACAAGATCCCTCTTGGGGCTATGTCCACAAAAGATTGGTGGGGGAAGAGTAGAAGCAAGACATTAGGAGGCTCTGGTAGAGGCCCACATAAGAGATGCTGGTGATTAATATGCAAATAGACATGATGTCTCCTGACCGAGAGAGAAGGAACAATCTCGAAGGATATTTTGTAGGTAAAATAGACAGATCTTTCTCCTTGATTAGATGTGGAAGGCAAGAGAAAGGGCCTAATCAGAGATGCTTCTTTAGAGCATAAGCAAACTTTCATCTGACCCAGGAAGTAGAGGGTGACAGTGCTGGGGAGAAGAGCATTACCTGCCTTTCTACGTGGAACATCTCAATATGACTTTTGTGCTGGGAGCACTGAGGCAGTCAAGGCTTTTGCTGCCTTGCAGAGCCCTTGGCTGTGGCTCCCTGAAAAAGAAAGTACCTTTCTGCTAGAAGACACTAGAGACTGGGTCCATGGCTAGGCACCATCCTCAAATGGGAGACCTCGGCAGAGAGGATGAACAGGGTACCACAGGAGAGTATGTGGGTGAGAGTATGCAAGGAATTGCTGAAATAGCCAGCAGTTGATGTAAGGTGTTAACATGGCCTCATTTGTACCTAAGTAGATGTTTATAATATTCTTACATCTACATCCATTTTTCACTATTGGCAATTGCTCAGAAAGGTTAAAATTAAGAATTAAAAGGGGTTATAGAGCCAGGAAAAGTGCTAGGCTGCAATTTATATTGAGACACTCACCATTAGATTTTTTCCCCTTCTCCTATGCCATGCTGACTTCATCTAGAGAAGAGAAAAGTGTCCAGTGTAAATGTCCCCTTTTCCTCATATTTTCCTGAGATGGATCCAATAAGGGAGTGGTCTGAGACCTACTGGGCATATATCCCTGGGATCATCTTCTAGAAGTTACAAGTAGGCAGAGAGGCAATTTTCATTTTCTCTGATAACTTCCCACAGTAAGTAGGTAGGAGGATGAGGTGATTGATGAGCTAAATTAGATGGAAAGTGGCTCAAATCAGATTCTAGGTGATTGCTCCTGCCTCTCGACTCACTGCACTTATTTTCTATCCCACTCATTTAGCAAATGATCATGGTCTGTCTTGTGATATTTCTTATATTGTTGCTTAGTTCTTTTCCTTTTTGCATTTTTCTCTCTTCTCTCTCCAGCTAGTTCAGTTACTCCTTAGGGGGTAGAAATGATGTTTTGTTTATTTTTGTATCCTTCTTATGCCTTATACAGAGTAAATGCACAATGATTCTGTATTGTTTGACTGATGGTTGCTGCTTGACAAGGAACATTTTTGAAAGAACATTGCTGAATTTATCTTGTCTTAGAAATGTAGAAAGCAGAGGTAAGGACCACACTCAGTACTTTTCTGTTTAAAATATGCAGCCTTTGAGTAGATAAATTTGAGATAACTTTATTCTGGTCAGCATAGCTCAGCCCCAGAAATGGGTTAGTTTTTTGTAACAGGCAAACTTAATTTCTGTAAATAGGATATGAGGTTGAATCATGTGAAAATGCCAATATTTGAGCTACACATATGGCAGTATCATGTAGATCAATCTAATAAGATAGATGAACCAATAGTAATTAATTCCTCTGATTCAGTCTGAGATGGAAATGAGCTCATGGGAAGCGGGCCCCACTTCTGCTGTCACAACTTGGAGGAGAGGGGCCAGTAAGGTACAAATTCTGGCACAGAAGAGACGATGACAGGGGCAGGAACCCCTGAATGATCAATGATTCTTGTCATTAGTTGGTGCTTCTATGGTTGGCACATCCTTTCTGCTCTGATGGTGCCCCAAGACCCTTTAGTGTCACCTAAACAGAAGCCACAACACAGGTCCAGAAGGTCAGGGCAATATCCATAGGAGTGATAGCTCCCATCCACAGGAGAATTGGCAGAGGAGGCAAGATGTGGCAACTATTGTCACTGTTTCACAGTTTTCTTCTACTTCTTTCTTTGTTTTTATTACACTCAACAAAATAGCTCTACCTCCTTTCTCCTCTTTATTAAACCCTGAGTTTTGAGTGCTTGGTTCAGTCTGCTGATGTGGGTGGGTTAGGGAAGACTGGCATTAGCTGTTTCCCCCTTAATTCCTCTTAAATTCACCAGCAGTACCACATGGGAATGAGAGGGAGCCTTTGTCTTATTTACTGTGGGAGCAAAGAGGAGGCTGACTTCAGGTTGGAGAAGAGAGACTGGGAGGGGCAGCTTGAGAACTAGGAGAATCTGTCATCAGAAATAGGAGCCAGAGAGGTCCAGAAGAGTAAGTCTAGGATCTGAATTAATTGGGAACAAGAAAATTATCAGATGTATTTTTACCATGAGATGGAGCAAGATGTATTTTTTAAAACCTGGTCTGGATTCTGTCACTACCAAAACTATGATCAAAGAATGGCTTTCTGGAATCAGAAACGTATTGGAATTGGAAAGAGATGCTTGGCTTAATGTTTTTAGAACTCATCACAACCCCATCCACTTTCATGTGGATCTATGAAAGTGCCCAAGTCATAGTATTAGGAAAAATTAAGGTGTATTTAAATCTTGTGGCCCCCACATCCCTGTTTGTTATCTATAGATAGAACTGTTGTGCTTTAGATTCATTATTCATTCATTTTCATTCCATAAATAAGCCTGCCAGGTTATGTACATGATTTCATGTGTTCCTTGTAACAGCCCTAAGAGTTAGAAAGAAGGCATTCCCAGTTTATAGATGGAGAAAATAAACCTCAAAGGGGTTCAAAAAACTTGCCTATAATCACACAAATTGTAAATAAGGTGCAGAGTTGAGACTCTGACCTATTTCTCTGATTCTAGAGCCAGTGCTTTTTTGACTATGCTATGCTTTCTTTCTCTCTTCTGCAGGCATATTTAAAAAGGAGAAGGAGTCAGGTGAAATCTTTGTAGAGAAAAAGACTAAGGATAGTCTGCCCCAGACCCAGAAAGTGACAGTGGTGCTCGGGTTTCCCTGAGAGCAGACATACAGAATCTGAGGCCCCACTCCAGAATCAGAATTAATGTTTTAACAAGATCCACAAGTGACTTATAGCCACATTAAAGTTTAAGAAACACTGCCATAACCACCCCAAAGCTGTTTCTCTCTGCTTCCTTCATCTTGGGTCCTTTAAGGACCTGACTCAGAGAAGGCACATGACTGATTATTACCCAGGTATTAACTGACAAGACATCCACTAACAACAGGGATCATACTTTTTTTCCCCTTTCTCTCTCTCTCTCTCTCTCTCTCTCTTTCTCCCTTTAACATCCACTCTTTCTCTCTTTCCATTCTTTTTCACTTGCCTATATGGCAATTAAGTAAAGAAAGAATGAAAGAAAGTGCATAAAATTAAGACAAGGTTTTTCTTTGCCAGCATCATGCCTCCTTCCAAAACTGTGCTAAGCAACATGGCTAGCAATGATTCTGTCAACAGAGCATGCCAGTATCCCAACTGCTCAGCACACCCTTTCTGATTTATTACAGTACCTATAATTATTTTGGAAGCTGAACACATTTGCTTTTTCATTCAATCCAGATAAAAGCTCTGTAGGTTTTATTTCTATTTCACACATACCCTTACACTCAAGTGTCTTAAGGGTGGCTGAGCATAAGTATGATACACTTCAACCTTTAAGGACAAATTTGTGAAAACTGCCATTAACTGAACTCCAGGGTTCAGCGAGGTTCATTTTGGTTAGAATGCTGAACCAGCCACATGGTAATGCTGGCTGCTTTTCTCCACCCAGGTTTGCTCTTAACTCTCAGAATTATGCCATTTGCTTCTGCTTTCAGCAACAGTGGAAATGAGCTTACATGCTTTCTCTCTCATTTTTTTTCCCGTGTGTGATTACAAATGATCTCTGAGGCAGAAAGAAGACAAAAATTTCATAAACTGGGTCTACCCTGTGGTCTCAACAGTAATTTAGCAAATGTGACATGGGAGTCAACAGGAAACCCACACACCCATCATCAGACCGTCACGTTGACGATGAACAACATGTCCTATTTCTTCCCTGCAGGGCTTACTTTCAAACATGCCAACATGTAAATTTTTCAGCACAAGTTAATAAAGGAAATCCCTTTAATAGAAATTCATGTCACTTTTTAAAGATAAAAAAAAAAAGAGGCATTCAGAGCACTGGAATGTTCAGTTAATATTAGGTCTGGCAAAGAAATGGTCCTTCACTGCCCCTGACTCCAGGGTAAAAGAAAATACTAAGGGGGGAGAAATGAGGTTTGAATTTTTAAAAAAATCTGGGAAGCCAAATGATATGTGGAATGAGGAGTATTTTGTTTTACATGTCACATTTTTCATTGATCAAATCGTTGTCTTCCTCAAGGGTTCATTAAGAAAACATTTTCTTTACAGAAACAGCAATAAAACAACAGTTGATACCACAAGGCAAAACAGAACAGATAATAAGACTATCTCTTTGTTGCATTAGAATATCACCCCATGGATTATGTTTCACTGACTTTTATAGAGATATATGGTTACAAAAAATGATTTTAAAGAAGATAGTATTCTTGGATCTGGGTTTGAGATGGTAAGCTTGCACTGGGTTATTTCAAAATGTGTCTGGGAGACATCATTTGAATGAAGCATTTCACTTCAAATGTTTTATGAAAATATTTGGTGTAGTTAATGAACAATCTAAAAATTTTTGTTATGTAGAGTTGATTTGATTTCATTTCAGAAAAGACTTAATCTGAAATTAGTGTTGGTAATGATTTGAATATGTGTAATTCTCTGAGCCTAAGATGTATAATATGTTCCAGTTATGCCAGATTGTATGCTTTATATCAAGTTGTAAGCTATTGGTGGGTTGTGAAAACAATTTAGAAATTTGTGATCAGCATTTGCTTTTAGTGAAATGATATAGACTCAAACAGAAAAATATCAGAGTTCATGTAATATGGTAAGGATTTATATTTTTTATATATACATAGATGCATAGATGGATAGATAGATTGATTGATTGATTGATAGATAGGTGATAGATATAGACCTACTTTTCACTATGGGTGGGATTCAAAGAAATTTGGAAACCACTGCTTTAATAAATTTTGTCATGATCAAAATATGGTATCAGCCGTAATTGGCACACTGAAAATTTTACTTTAAATAACCAACAAGCTTGTCATTTTTCTTTTGACTTCTCATTTATTTGGGCATTTTGAAATGACTGTACTGCTCTTGAAATCTTTTCTGTTACTCCTGGAGACAGTGATTAGTTATGAATGAGGGATATGAAGGCCCACTTCAAAGTTCAGCATATATTAGCAGGGCATATTTTTAAGCAAGGGAGTATTTCATATTTTTTTAAATTAATAATTCTGACATGTGCCTGTCTCATGGCTTTTCAGTTACCATGACTCACCTTAATTTTACCTTAACGTCACTGTTTGACATTAGATACCTCTCCAGAGAGAAAAAAATTCATTCAGAAATTAGGTGCATAAAGGTTATTAAGCTAATATTTAAAATTCTGGCCCTGTACATTTTACTTTACTCCTAATTAAATGCCATGAATAGAAATGTATGATCCTCAGTATGTACACAAGCTTGAATCTGTGTCCGTTTGAAGGACAATAAAGATGCTGAGGAATTCAAATTTTATTTGCAGACTTTTCACTAGGAATATTACTTACAGCTGCCATCAGCAGCCATAGTATTAGGCCAAAACTGAAGACAGAGTTTTAAAAGCATGAAGCATGTAGAGATTTCCTATTTTCTCGGAACCTTTTGTAACTTGCTCCATCCCCAAGTAACTAAGCTCTTAAGGAACAGGTTAAAATGTCCATAAAAATCAAACTTTGAAACTTCAAGAATGGAGCTATGTTATTTCATATTGTTGATACATTTCAGTCTCATGTCTTGGGCATGATGTAAATGAAGATGAGAAATTAAATAATCAGTGGACTAGAGTAAATTTTAACACATACATAAAAAGTGTTCCTAATGCATTTGCATCATTTCGGTTGGCAATTTTGTTCTTAAACCTGAGGGTTAATCACTCTTGTTTACAGACTTGGTTGCTCTGTCACACATTTTGGAGATAGCTATATTAGTAGGGACTCTTGGTTGCAGGTCTGAACTCCAGTGTTAGTAAACTTACCTGAAACAATAAAGGGCCTTTATTGATTTATGTAGCTGAAAGCGTTTGAATAGTTTTGGCTTCACTCTTAGGCAAGCCTTCTTTTTTTTTTTTAATTTTTATTATTCAATGTTTTTTATTATGATATTGTGGGGTACAGTTAAGGGTTAGGTATACAAATATGCCTCATTCAAGCACCCTTGTTGATAGGAAGTGTCTCCCTGTCCCCAGACAGATATTTACTACCATTAATCCCATCAACCTACCCCTCCCCCCCATAGTTTCCCACCACTGTCATTTTCTTGTGGTAATACGTTGGATGATCAAGGTCTACTATATGAGTGAGAACATGTGATACTCAGTTTTTTGTTTCTGTGAGAGGTCACTCAGTATTATAGACTCTAGTTCCATTCAGGTTGCTGCGAAATTCATGATTT
>CAUYQG010140126.1:0-13091 GCA_963574415.1 Tarsius wallacei
AAAATATAGAACTGCTAAAAATATTTCTATTGGGAAGCTTCAAGAGGCTTTACCTACTGAATCTCATCCCCTGGGCAAATATTTCTGTGCCAGAGTGTGTTCTTGGCAGTGGGGACCCAGCAGTGACCAGAGGAACCAAGCCCCCACCCCGCACGGTGAGAGACAATACGCTGGAGAAATTAATACGTAAAAGACATAGAGTGTTAGATGGTAGAGGACACGAAAACCACGCAAAGATTTTCACCGGGATGAGGGAGCTCCTGCGTGCGGGGCGGCACAGCGGGCCCCGTGGAGGATCCAGGCACCACTGCTACAGAGGGAGCAGTCGGGTGCCCGTGGGGCTGGAGCAGAGGGAGCAGGAGGTACAGGCTGAGATGAGGCCTGAGGGGGTGGGGGAGGGCAGGTCACGAGGGGCCTTGAAGGTCACTGTGAGGCCCTTTCTCTGAGGGAAATGGGGAGCCCCTGAAGGACTCAGAGCAGGGGAGGGCTGGGTCTGACTTAGGTGATGCGTGGAGGAGACTGAAGGGAGGTGAGGGTGAAAGCAGAGGGACCAGTTAGGGATGACTGCAGAGGACGAGGGGACACAGTGTGGTCAGATTCTGGATATCTGCTGGAGACAGAGCTGCCAGCCTGTCCTGATGCTTCAGGTGGGAGAGGAGGAGAGGGGTTGAGAAGGATGACTCCAAGGGGTGTGGAAGAAGGAGGTGCTCTCTGATGGGGAAGGCTGGGGGAGGAGCAGCTTTGGAAGGGAAGAGCGGGGGCCCTGTTTGGGACAAACTGGGCTCAAGACCATGAGACTGGCATCAGAGCAGAGTTACTGAGTTGGCCTGAGCACACAAGGGCCTGGAGTCTGAGAAAGAGATGTGTTTCACACAGGCAACGGATCGTATCCTTAATAGTAATACCAAAGATTGGCATTAGTGCTGACCTCTAACAAACCCTCCGTGAATTTACAGGTATGACCTTTCAGGGGTTCTACAGAGACAGGGACCTGGTGCAAGGCTTGCTGAAAAATAGCATCCTTCCATCCCCACGACGCTGGTAAGCCATCGGCTGCCGATTATTAAAGGTTCCGGTCAGAGCACTCGACCCTCCTGCCAAGCTCTTATCAGAATGTCGCATCTGACTGTTCAAGCAGCAAACGTCAAGAACGGCACTGGCAGGAGAGGGCAGGAGACGCACACAAGCTCCACAGGGCTGGCTTCCAGCACAGCCAGGCCCTGGGCCGATGAGGACTGAGAGTTTTTACGGGAATGCTAAGCTAACAGGCAGGAGTGCCAGTTTCTGCCAGACACCCAGGAATGGGCTGGAAATGCCCCAGGGACGGAGGGAGGCACTCGAGTGACACTGAATGCAGGGGCCCAGTGCCAGCACACAAGGTGCCATCTCCCAGTTCTAGCCAGTGCTTGCCACATAGGACTGTGCTCCTAGTGTTGCCAGATGCTTTTGTTTCCTCGAGAAAAGCTAACATTTGAAATCCCTTGGATTCTATTTGTTCACGTCTTCTTCCAGTTTTTAAGAAATGGTGTGGGCAACCCCTTCAGGTCCCCTCCCACTGTGGGAGCTTTTCTGTCCTCTCAATAAATCCTGCTTAGAAAGAAAAGACGGGAGGGGGTGGGGAGGAAGGAAGGAAAAGAAAGAAAGAAATGGTGTGGGCCAAGTATGGTGGTTCATGCCTGTAATCCCAGCACTTTGGGAGGCTGAGGGAGGCAGGAGGATCACTTGAGGTCTGGAGCTCGGGACCAGCTTAGGCAGCACAGTGAGACCTCATTTCTACAAAAAATTTAAAAAATTAGCCAGGCATGGTAGCATGCACCTGTAATCCCAACTACTCAGGAGGCTGAGGTGGAAGGATCACCTGGGCCCAGGAGGTCAAGGCTGTGGTGAGGCGTGATCGTGCCACTGCACTCCAACCCGGGTGGCAGATTGAGACCCTGACTCAAGAAAAGGAGAGCTGTGAGGGCCTATGGAACCCAGGGGCTGCTCCACTGCAGGCCATGGCATGCCCAAGCTGCTCCGTAGGAGGGTCAAGGGCACCCGGAAGAGACGGCATGGTGCCTGGGAGCTCAGCATCACCTGCGCCATTTCTGACTTTGATGTCTCTGGTCATCAGCTGCAGTGCTGCTCCTGAGGACGGAAAAGTGAGGAGCTGCTGGACTCGTGACCCCGGGATTCTGTTCTGCACGCGGGGCTGCGCTGCCCTGCCTTGTCTGCCCTTCTCATCGGGGGCATGGACTGTCCTGCAACTGAAGGGATGAGAAGGTGCAACAAACATGGACACAGATCACGAGGCCAGCATGAGCTTGCTCAACCAGCTGTGATGGGCTCCTGTGCCAGGAAACACACGGCAGGTAAAAAGGTGGGGGACCACACTGGGACCTTTCTCACTCAGTGCAGAAAGAATCAGGCCCCCAAACAGCTAGGGGCACAGGGAAGGACTGCAGGAAGCTGAAGGATGCAGCTTGAGCTACCTTGGTGCTTCCGCCAGAGCACTCTGGAGTACAGACACTTCCTGGGCCCTGACGCAGGCACGGGGCACCGGCAAGGCCAAAGGCACTTAATGACACAGGCTCAAGACACGCACTGTACTGTGAGCCTCTTTGCTTGCGAGAGACACTGCTCTGGGTGCCGGGCAGAGGTGGGTAGAGCAAGAACACCCCTGCCCTCCCAGGTCTCACAGTCACAGGGCAGAGACAGACATGAACCAGGCATGTGCACAGGGTGAAGGGCTGGCTGTGATGGGGTGGGGGTGGGGGGGAGACGCAGCTACCATCTGAGATGCAATGCCGGGAAAGAGGGCGTCTAAGTGGAGGCCCGCAGTAAGTCCTGTGCACACCCACTCGGGGAGGCTGTGCCAGGCCAAGGGAACAGCAGGTGCCAAGGCCCTGACGTGGACAGAGCCAGACAAGGAGGAATGGCAAAGGGGCTGGGATGGGAGAAAAGGCAAAAATGGCTGGCCTGAGGGTGGAAAGGCTGTGGGCTCAGTGCTTGCGGGGCCTCAGTGGCTTGGTGAGGGCATGCTCATCTTGTCTACTGTTCACCTGCCGTTATACTTTTTGCCAAATGAATGGATGAAAAATGACCTCAATCCCAAACCTTAATATTTGTGAATACCACTAAAGCATATGGTTCCCTCCATCATCTGAAGTAAAGCACAGTTGAAAAACTTCAGCCTTGGCCAGGTGCGGTGGCTCACGACTGTCATCCCAATACTTTGGGAGTCCGAGGTGGGAGGATTACTTGAGTCCAGGAGTTCAAGACTAGCCTAGGCAACATAGCGTGCCCTTGTCTCTACAAAAAAAAAAAAAAAAATTAGCCGGGCATAGTGGCGGTGCACCTGTAGTCCCAGTTACTCGGGAGGCTGAGACAGAAGGATCACCTGAGCCCAGGAAATTGAGGCTGCAGTGAGCCATGATTGTGCCACTGCACTCCAGCCTGGGCAACAGAGTGAGACCCTGACTCAAAATAAATAAATACAAAATAAAAGGTTGTTCAGCCTCCTTCAGACCCTAGACGCAATTCTATAAATAAGGTACCAAGATCATGCGTCAAGCTAAGCAAACACGCCAGCACCCTGACACGTGGGGGTGACAGCTCCAGCACCGGGGGAGGCTCAGGCAGCACCAGGACATGCAGAAGCTAAAATTCACGAGCTCCTGTGCCACTTCCCGCATAGAACATTTACAAAATCTGTCTAGAAAGAGTCATGTGGTGACCTTTATCTTTTGACTGCCAGTACTTGGATGGGAGGCTCTTCCCCTTGTGCCTCCTCGGCCTGGGGCCCCCGAGATCACTCCAGCCAGTGAGGCAATCTGTCCCAGGCTGCAGCAGTCCTAGGCTCGCTTCTTCATGGACAAGAATGTTCACAGACGCATTTTCTTCTGGCGGGGATCAGTTTTATCTGCACCAACCCTTTTGTCCCTTGGCCTCTTTCATTTGGGAGGGAACGCCTCTCCGGCAATGTGATCACTGGATGTGCTCGTGCCCTGTCATGCTATGCTAAGAAGATGCTTTTAAAAATTAAATCGCCCTTCCTCCAAGTGAAGGTCGACTCTGCGGCTCCACTGCCAGAGCCTTCCCCGCGTGGCTTCCAGAACCATCCACTCGCGGTGCCCAGTGCTCCCAAATCCTGGTTGCATGGCTCACAGTGGCTCATGGGAGGGGATCACCTTTTAACTCTTTTTGATTCTCTCATTGCTCACTTGGGTGAACGCTGGCCTGCACACCACAGGGTGCTGGATTTATTCTCACCACAGATCTTGAGAAGGGGGGATTTATTCACATAGTAAATTGGCACCACAAGCAAAAGCCAAATTGCACATTTTAATTTATCCCAAGCTGCTCTTTTCGGGCTGGGAACTATCCCTTTTCTAGTAACTTCACTTTCTCTTCGCTTTGCCGGCGCTTGCCTTTCTTCTCTCTTACAGAGAAACAAAAGGCAGATCAATTCAGGAGATTGACCATGAATGCAACACATGTCACAGAGAAGATGGGAGGCCACAGGGCGGGCAGCCGGCTCACAGGGCGGGCAGCCGGCTCACCAGCTGGGTGACTTGCTCCCGCCCGCCAACTGTGACTTGAAAAGCTCAAATTCAGAGTCTCTGCAAAATTACCCCTTATGACATGCAAGGGGCCCTGGAGGTCACCTGGGCATCCACAGAAATGGCAAATATTAAATCTGAGAACAACAAGGGTCTATTACAGCCGTCATAAACCAGCAGCCCACAGGCGTAACCTGCCTACAGAAACATGCTGTGTGTGACTTTCACTTTTTTAGAAAAATTGGAAATAGATGCCAAGCTTTAAAAAAGAAGAAATCCATTTGAAAGTTGGGGTTCCTGGCATCTCTTGAAAAGCCACACCATCTGGCAATCCTGGGCCAGTGTTCGTGTGTGGCCACCATTGGCAGGAGCTGGGTGAGGTGTCCTCTTTAGACGGGGCAGAAGTGCTCCAGTTTCCACAGGGCACTCTGCTCCCCGCTGTCCTGGAAACTGCACACTGTTGTGTGGCCAAAGACCCGGGCAGACAGCAAATGCAGCCCCGTCTTGTCTTGAGATGCCCACACCCCTAAAATCTAAGGGGAAGGCAGGCAACGGGAAATGCTCCCAGGATGACGATCTAAAACTGGGTACTCCAAGCCTCCCTGTGTTTCAAGATGTCTCAACATCCTCAGGCTACCTGTCTCCCATGGGGCCAGAGATCGCAACAAATGGCCACCCCTGTACCTGGGCCATTTTGCAACGTTGATTCTGCAGCATTTCCCATCAAGAGGCAAGCCTGGCTATTTCTCTAGCTAGGCTTGGTCTGGTGACTTTCTTTGGCTAAAAGGATGCTAGCAATCATAACCAAGCAGTCTTTATTTTTGAGTTGGGGTTTCACTCTGTTACCCAGACTGGAGTGTAGTGGCACGATCACGGCTCACTGCAGCCTTGACCTCCTGGGATCAGGCAATCTTCCTGCCTCAGCCTCCTGAGTAGCTGGGACTACAGGCACACGCCATCACACCCAGCTAATGTTTTATTATTTGCTGAGACAAGGTCTTGCTGTGTTGCCCAGGCTGGTCTCGAACTCCGGAGCTCAAGTGATCCTCCCACCTCGGCCTCCCAAAGTGCTGGAATTACAGGCGTGAGCCACTGCGCCCAGCACAGGCAGTCTTAAAAAGCACCCAGACACTAGGGCTTGTCCTCTCTTGCTGCCCTGAGACCACAAGTGCTGGATAATAAGACCTCGTGGAACTGAAATGAGCCAAGGTTCTCGGGATGCACTAATGTGCCAGACATGTACCAGGCCGCCCTAGACCATGTGGCTCAGCCACCTGTTAGCTCACTACAGAACTGCCCAGTAGCCCGCAGACTCGTGAGCAGTAATAAAAGGACTGCTGTGCTGAGCCATGACATCTTGGGGTGGACTGCCAGGCTGTGATAGCTAGCTGACACACCTGGCTTGGCAAGGCCTGTGTTCTCATCTATAAGCCTTCTCTGGGGGCCTTCCCATGGCAGGTGCTGTCTGTAACCCTCAACTGCCTGCTGCCGTCTCTTCTGGAGCCCAGGATATTCAAGGATGACAACCAAGGCCCCAGGCCAAATGGCTTCTATTCTTTCCTTCAGATGTTAAAGGCTGTTGCTCCATGCCCCGCCTCGGGAGAAGCTGTAGCCAAGGGCCCTATGTGGGGGGTTTATGTGAAATGAACAGCAGTTCTTTTTGCCTTCCTGGCACCGGCACCTTTGCAGCAACCATGGTTTCCCTCAGAGCCCCCTTTTCTCGCCCTCCCCAGTCTTCTGAGCGGATCTGCCCCACTCCTGGTCCAGCCTGGGCTGTGCCAGAACAACTTCTCCCTGACCATGAGAATGGAGATGGGTCAGGGGAGAGGTGGTTTCCTGAACCAGAGTAGGAAAGAAACCATCTCCCCTGGGGTTAAAAAACAGGTACCGGGGAGCCGTGGGGCACTGAGGGCTTCTTTGGTCACAAGGGAAACGCCTGCCTGACAGTGACTAGAGATGTAGTTCTCAAAGTTTGCTTCCAGGAACGTGAGGGTCACCTGGGAACTCGTAGGAATTAAAATGCTTAGGTTCCGCCTGAGACTCACAGAATCAGAAAGTCTGGACAGGGGCTCAACAATGTCTGTTTTCATTGGCTTTGCATGTAATTCTGAGGCATGTCTGAGTTGGAAGACCACAGGACTAGAGGAAAGTGGAATTGAGTGATGAAGTGGCTTCTGGGGAGATCATCTGAGCACCAGGATCATGCCTGAGGCTGAATCTACAACCCTAGGGATTTTTAGGTCTGTGGAGAACACAGTTTCCTTTGTTGCTTAAGCCAATTTGGAATTCTGTCACTTGCTGTTAATGAACGTTAACTAATATGCCACTCTGCACTCTGGCAGACTGGCCTTCTGTTGCAGGTTTCTTGACAGAAACACTAACTATAGGGCTGTCAGGGTCCACTAATTCACTCCCACTCAGGGGTGTTACTTTATTTCTGTGGTTGGCAGCTTGTCTGGGAAACATGGTTCAGATATATCACTTCCCCAGAGCACTGTGACAACTTGGACAGTAAACTTCCTGCATTAAAGACTAATGTTCCTTCACCCTCAAGAAGACAACAGGTCTCTGAAAGGAGATCATATTAGTTTTTTGGAAGGCCTGTGGCTAGAGACTGCAGTCATCCGGACATGAGGCCCTTTGGTTAGAACCAGGGACAATGATGATGAGAGAGAGGAATGAAGCTAGCATGGAGCTGCATCATATGCACATGTAATTGATATAAATTCGATTTTACGGGCTTAGTCAAAGAAAACAGGGCAAGAAGAAAAATAACTCTTTAAAGAGTGCGGGCAACAGGTTACACTTCTGGGATGGCAGACAGGCTAATTCGGACCAATGCTTCCCAGGAGCACAACTAGAAAGCCTAGACCAAATATTATAAAAATCTGTTTGAAATAAGAAATCTGTTTGAGGGCATGGAGAGTGAACAGGGCTATGAAGAATTACAGGGCTGTTAGCAGATAGGAGAAAGAAACCCAGAGAATGACCCCAACATGTCCGCTCAAGGCGCTGCTGATCTCACAGGAGTTGCCACGAGGCAGGAGGCTGAGCAGAGCCTACGGCAGACTCAGGGGCCACCGTCTGAGAATGGGGGTGACCTGGAAGGATCCAGGAGTGAAGGGCACAGGAAGGTTAATAATGAGGGCAAATCCAAATTGCTACTGCCTGGGTAAAATAATGCCTAGTAGGGTTGAAAGCCTAGAGATAACTAAGATGTATGGCAATTAGAGCTGAGGGGGTAGTAAATAGAGTTACAGAGTTGCAAGGTTCTTCCACTGAATGAGAAGTGGCAAACTTGCTAATTTAACATAAGCTCTAGTAAGTCAGGAATGCATGTTGCAATCTTCAGTAATGACTAGAAGAATAATAAAAGAATGTGTAACTAATAAGCTAATAGAGAGGAAAAGAGAGAAATCACACAAAGCAATCAGTTCAAGAGAAAGCAAGAAAGGAGAGGAAAAGGAACATAAAACAGACAGAACAAATAAAAACCAAACAGTGAGATAGTGATGTGAACTCAAATATATCAGCAATTACATTAAACGTAAATGAAGTAAATGTTCCCATTAAAACACATAGATTGTTAGAGGATAAAAAGAAAAACCAATTACATGCTGCTTACAAGAGACAAACCTTCATATAACAATACTAAAAGTCTGAGAGGAAAAGGATGAAAAGATATACCATACAAACACTAGCCAAAAGAATGTGAAAGCTTCTCTGCACTAGACAAAATAAGCGTTAAGACAAAAAGCATTATTAGCGCAAAAGAGAGAATGCATGATAAAAGGTTCACGCCACTGAAATGTCTAATTTTATTTTATTTTATTTATTTATTTTTTTGAGTTGGAGTCTCACTCTGTCGCCCAGACTGGAGTGCAGTGGCCGCTCCTGGCCACCGCAGCTCGACCTGCTGGGCTCCGGCGATCCTTCCGCCTCAGCCTTCCAAGTAGCTGGAACTACAGGCACGCGCTACCATGCCTGGCTAATTTTTTTAAAATTTATTGTAGAGATGAGGTCTTGCTTGCCCAGGCGGGTCTCGAACCCGCGGGCTCAGGCAATCCACTCACCTCAGCCTCCCAAAGTGCTGGAATTACAAGCTGAGCCACCGAGCCCGGCGAAATGTCTAATTTTATACGTACCAACAAAAGACTGCCCCCGCCAAATACGAAGTAAAGCATGAAGCAGCCCACCCTCCAGAGTTTGCCTGGAGGAGGTTAAGCTGGTTTGTGAGCTCAATGGGATCTGGATGTCTTGGGCTCCTTGTGGCAATGGTGGTGTGAACACCCCAGCACCCTCAGCATGACACCAATGTTTAAAAACACACATTTCCCCTACAACCCTGACCCTAAACAAGGCCAACCGCTTCATCCGGGGCTCAGCCATGATGTTTCCCTGGAAGAGAGGGTATATGATGCTGTATCTATATGAGGTCATCTATAGAAAGCCATATATGCTACACTTATTCATTAATTTGAGGGAGGCCTCCTGCACTTTTGCTGCCTTTAGGGCCTAATAATCTGGGTGAGATGTGGTTCCACTATCATCCCATTTCAGTGCAAGGGTGGCGACAATGCTGGGGTTTCCGACTTTTCCCTCAGCCATGGAACTCTTTCTTCAAATTTGACTTATGTAGGAGCCAAGAATATAATTAATAGATAGTCTCACTCCATCGCCCAGACTGGGGTGCAGTGTGGCACACTCATGGCCACTCCAGCGTCGATCTGCTGGGCTCCCGCGATCTTTCCGCCTCAGCCTTCCAAGTAGCCAGAACTACGGGCGCGTGCTACCATGCCTGGCTAAGTATCTTCTTTAAGAGTAGTGTCAGCTGGGATAGGTGGCTCAGCCTTGGGAGGCAGAGGCGAGTGGATTGCCTGAGCCAGTCAGTTCAAGACCAGCACAGGCAACTTGGTGAGAACTCATCAGTGCTAGGACAAGTTGCTTTAAGAACCAAATACCAGGAACAGCCGGTCATCTGATTTTTACCAGATGGACTCAGTGACAGGCATTTTTTATAAGAACGCATGCTTCTTTGCCACGGTGACCAGGAAGCTCAGAGTCACAATGGTGATGACCTGAGGCATTCATGTGCTCACCCCATGGTTTCATCTTATTTTCCTACTCTTGACTTCCTTTCACTCTCCTTTCCCCACGTACTTTTTTTTTTTTGCGTTGGAGTCTCACTCCGTCGCCCAGACTGGAGTGCAGTGGCCACTCTCGGCCACCGCAGCCTCAACCCTCTGGGCTCCAGTGATCCTTCCGCCTCAGCCTTCCAAGTAGCCGGAATTACAGGTGTGCACTACCACGCCCGGCTGATTTTTTGATTTATTGTAGAGATGAGGTCTCGCCGAGTTGCCCAGGCGGGTCTCGAACTTGCGGACTCAGGCAATCCACTCACCTCAACCTCCCAAAGCGCGGGATTACAGGCTGAGCCACCGAGCCCGGCTTCCCCACGTATTTTTAAAGTCTCTCACTACATACTGTACATAACTTGTGAGACCACATCAGAACTTTTTGGAGAAAGACAGATCATAAATTAATTAATTAAGCTCCATTTCTCACAGTGCTATAAATAGTCACGTTTTATGGGTTGAACTGTATCCCCTACAGATGCTAAAGTCCTAATCCCTGGCACTTGTGAATGTGACCGTATTTGGATAGAGAGTCCTTGTAGATAATCACGTTAAGATGAAGCAATTAGGCTGGGCCTTAAACTGTCCTTTATGAAAACGACAGATTTGGACACAGAGCGAGACACACGGGAAGAATGCTGTGAACAGACTGAGGCTGCGTTGCCCCAAGCCAAGCAGCTACCAGGAGCGGGACAGGGGCCTGGAACACATCCTTCCACAGTGCAGAGGCTGGCCCTGCCAACACTTGACCTTCGACTTCTGGCCTCGAGAACTTGACACAATATGTTTATGTCGTTCGAGCCACTCAAATGGTGACACTTGTCTATGGCATCCCTAGGAAATGAATACAGTGTACCACGTGACGTTAGTTGAGACATGGTCTAGCTGCAAAAATATGAACAGTAATATATATTAGTGAGCATTAGGAAAAATATGACAAGTGCCTCAACGCTCTGACTCTTCAGGCACGTTGTTGCTCAGGACGAGGCTGATGTGGGCGTGTGTTAAAGTGAGCGATAGTTCAGTCAGCACATGAGGGGCTGTTCAGTGGAGCAGTAAAAGGCAGCGACTCTGCAGCCCAGGGTCCCCACACTGACTTCGCCACTTACAGGCTGTGTGACCTTGGACAGGTTCCTTAACTTCCCAGTGCCTTGGTTTCCTCTGTACAAGGATGCCGACAGCAGTACCTACTGCACGGGGCCATGTGGATGATCAAAAGCAAGAGAACGCAAGTGGTACACACACAGCGTGGTAGCCCGTTCAGTGCTTTGGAAGTGCTGGCTGTTGATATGGAAAAAACTGTGACTGTGGTGCCTACACGTGAGGGAGAGCCGACCCAGTCAGCTCAGCAGGACAGCTGGGAAGGGTCCGTGGCCCCCCCCGTGCCATACCCACCCTACTGGGGATCGGGGAACTGCGTGCAGTGGCACACCACCCCGGGCTTCACTTTGTCTACAACTCGATTTAGAGGAACTTCAGAAAAGTTATTTGCATGTTTTCACAAGAAAGGAGACAGCACTGCAGCACCGGCAGTCCAGTTGGAGGCTTGTCCACTTGAGCAGCGGTCAGCGGGGCCACTCCAAGAGGTGGAGGAGAAACGCCACACGGGATTGCCACCCCCTCTACCTGCTCTGGGGGCTCTGAGAGTGGACCTGGCCTACATCTCATCCACGACTCCTCTCTCTCTCTCCCTCCCAACTCCCCATCTGGCCCGAGCTGATACAGCCCAAACTTGTCAGACTTTTCTGACATTTTACATGCTCTTTCTTGGCCTTGACCCCTACAGATCATTTCTGCATTATCTGTCACCAGTGTGACACCTGTCAGCTGCAGGGACTGCACCGTGTCGACTGGCTGCCTCCCACCTCTGCTTTCTGCAGGCCACAGGCAGGTCTCTTTCCAGGCGCAGGTTCACCAAGGAGTCCCCAGGAACCAGTGTGCTACCAACTCTGCCCCATGGGATTCTGGTTCCTTGCGGGGAGATGTAGGCTTCGTGTGGCCGTAGCTCCTGGGTCGCTCCCGACTGGAGCAGGATGCAGGTCAGAGGCCTGTTATGGGGGTCTCAGCGTCACATGGTTTGTGCATACTCAGATCCCAGCTCTGGAGACCCAGGTGCCCGAGTCTCCCTTGCTTGTAAAGCCGACTCAGATCCTCCCTGGGTGTCTTAGCCTGTTTTCTGTTACTTTCAACAGAATAGCTAAAGCTGGGTAATTTATAAAGAAAATGAAACTTATATCCGATGATTATGGAGGCTAAGAAGCCCAAGGTCGAGTGCCTGCCTCTGGTGAGGGCCTTCTTGCTGGTGGGGACTCTGCAGAGTCCCAAGGTGGTGCAGGGGTCATGTGGCGAGGGGGCTGAGCATGTCACGTGCTAGCTCAAGACTCTTCCTCTTCTTACCAAGCCTCCAGACTCACTCCCCTGAGAACCCAAACCTGGTCATCCGAACCCACCTCTTAATAATGCCACACTGGGGATGCATTTCAGCAGGAGTTTTGGAGGGGACACATATTCAAACCATAGCACCAGCCACGTGAGAGCCCCAGGCCCTCTTCCCTGCCGAGTCCAGCTTCCCCGCCTTGCATGTTCCCAAGTCCAGGTTCTCACCCCAGGTTGCTCAGGATAAGAAGTCACAGCTAGTCTTGTCCCTGCAACTCCCTCCGAGGTAAGCCCGATGACAGCCAACACTCAAAGCCTGAGTCACCCCCTCTCCATCCCAAACCACCTGGCCTCTTCCCTGTCCCCTCGCATCCACCTTGGCTCCCCACAGGTGGGCTCCATGTGGCAGCCAGAGCGAACTTGTTAAAATGTCAACCAAGTCATGGCAGCCCCTGTTACAAAGACTCAGCTGCTGCCGGCCATCTGTGTGAATTGTCTGCTCTGTGTCTCAGTTGCTCATCGGTGAAATGGGGACAAATGCAGAACCTACCTTAAAGGCTAGTTATGAGGATTATACAAGACGATAGGAGCAAAAGCTTACAAGAGTAGCTGGCGCATCACCAGTGCTCACTAAATGCAGCCTCTCATTTCATTAGAAAGGAGAAAGATGGTGTTTTCACAGTAAACCCTTTTGTACCTCCAGAATTTTGCACCATTTGCACCATATAACGTAAGCAAATTCAAGTAAAGGTAAACAAAATAAAATAAGTTTTTAATTCTAACCACAATTTGGTTGAGGAATTGGAAAGAAGCTATGATGATTAATTTTATGTGTTGACTTGACTGGGCCACAGGGAGTCCAGATTTTTGGTCAAACCTTATTCTGAGGGTTTCTAAAAGAGCATTTTTAAGGTGAGATGAACATATCAGTCAGTAGAGTGAAGCAGACTGCCCTCCACAGTATCAGAGGGCTGTGTCCAGTTAGGTGACGGCCCAAACAGAACAAAATGACTGATGCTCCCCCAAGCATAAGAGACTT